>JAIPMN010007266.1:0-40073 GCA_020650975.1 Apostichopus californicus
TGGAAAGTGTAAAGAAATATAGCTGTCCACAAAAACTCATATATATTGATCTTTTGGTGGAGGGTGGGGGGGGGGAGAGGCGGGAATACCTGCAGCTTCTTTAAATGATTATTAGGAAGTGGTATAATATTGACCTTTCACATATAGGTGACAGATATGTATTGTTTAAAATAAACGAAGAATAAATGAGATAGTGGTTCCCTTTATTGGTTAAGAGCATTGTAGTCAAGTGGTAAAGGCAGTGGACTTGTGCACTAAGGTCTGCAGGTGTGAGTCCTGGCCAGATCATTACGTTGTGTCCAATGCTCTCCATCTTAACCCAGGTGTATCAATGGGGACTTTGTGAGGTAACTTGTAAATATAGTTGCATGGGCTGGTTTTGGCTGCGACCTATTGGGAAGTCCCCCAGGGGACATGTAGATTTTGGTACACTGTAGTGCCCCAGGAGGGATTGTTTGAATTATGCACACTTCTGATTTGTGGGTGTGACAAGTTAATAATGACCAGGGGTTAATTTTTAACGTCACGTGAGGGGGGCTTTGGCCTCAAACCCAAGACTTTAAAACTTCAACCTTTTTAAATTTTTGAAAGTGACATGAAAAATATCAAGGTCCAAAGAAAAGCAGTAACATCATAAAGTTAATGGAGCAAAGAGTTGATTGGTTTAGTGTGAATGAATGACTTTCAACCCTCAAAAGATTTGACTCTATCTGTCTCACTACGACCTCCATCTTTTGAATAATACCTTCATATTAACCTCTTCCCACTCTAGGTGCTATCCATTCAACTATACACCAGCAACAGGAACGACTCCATCGTGCAACCTCTCTTCGACGTCACCGCAGACTTCCAGGTTCGCAGCCACCAGTCCAGCAAGCCTCCCAAGACCCTGGAGGATATCATCAACGACGCCAAGGCTTCCATCTCGGGGTGCAGCAGCAGCGCCAGCGAAACCAGCAGCAGTGGCAGCAGCGTGTGTGAGGACAGCGACGATCTCCTGGTTCCTCCCGGACTCTCCGAGAGACCCACGAGCACCTTCTCCGAGGAGAGCGATGCCTCCGAGTACCATTCCTTCATCTCCGATCAGAACGAGATGAGCAAGATGATGACGAACATCAACAAGTCGACTTCCGTGACGAAAGTCACCGGCGCCGCTAACAAGGATCCCTTAGCCGGCCTCGGTGAAGAGGCCAAGACGGCAATACAGGTTAGAAATATGTTCAGATTCCCGGGAATGTCATCAAAGAATTTATGGATATATTTTTATTTTTTTGACATTTTTAATACGTTTCAATCTATTCTGCTCCTGTTCATTATACTATTATCCGCACCTGTCGTGGGTCCCATACTGGTGTTAGTACGTTAGCACAGTCGGAAGTACTTGAATCTAAATACAATAATGATAATGTAGATTTATATAGCACCACTCCAGGAATTGAGTAACTGCCTAGGCACTTCACAAAGTGGAAAGCATCCACAATGAAATGCACAACAGAAAAATGAGTCTTCAGTAAACTCTTAAAACTAGCATTCATGGATTTAATTTTAACTTAAAGTTAAAGGGAAAAATTTTGTTCACATGATTTGTTTTTAATTTTATAACAGTTAACACCCTGGGTCATTGGTAACTTGACACACACACACACATATGTGTGTACAAATCAAAAACAGTTCCTCCTGGGGCAGTACAGAGTGTTTCAGTTTGAAAATTCCTGGCTTAATTTTTAAAAACATATCATTCACATGATTTGGTCAATATAAGCTGACAAGATAATTAACCTCACACATTAAAACTGTCCAAAAATTGACAGGAGATTCAAAACTTTGTCTTTTGTGAAATAAACTAAACTAATAGGGAAAAGAATACCCGTTTGTGATGCAGTGATATTTTGATTGTATCAAAAGGTTACTATGGTGCATTTTGACAGACTTTGGTTTATAGGTATGTATTGTATCTCATGTTTGTAATAGAAGGCATAACAGCCTGAAGGTTAATTAAAGCGATGGGTAAACATACTCGAAATGTACCATTTCCAATATCATTATTAATGTATAAAGAGGTACATTTTAAGCTAAGCGAAGTTGTTTTTCTTTTCTCTGCCTGGTTTTCTCACAGAGTTGCCACGAGGCATTCAATGCCTCCCTGCCGGTCCTTCGTGCTCTCTACGAGGTCAGTGGCTGTAACGTGGATAACTTTATCCAGAAGGCTTCAAACTGGTAAGACATTCATAACTAGGGAACTAATTCATGCGGGTTACGGAGCAAGTTTTTAGCTCAATGTCTATCTATCTGTCTGTTTGTCTGTCAATATCAGTTCAAAGACTGCTGCTCACAGAAAATTGGCTTGATTCTGAGGAAAGTTGCCCAAATTGTTGCCAGTGTTAACAGCTTCATGAATTTATACTCAAATTTGAAGGTCAAAGGTGGTTTTAGGTCATGGCAGGCCCAAACATGAAATCCTGTAAAATGCTTCTCCTAGGGTGTTCATCTGATCTGGATGAAAATTGGTAGCAGTGGGTGGCTGGTGATGAGGCACAGAATATGTGCAATGATAATAGATCATAATTGACTGAATTGTGGATTTAAAAAAAAAAAAAATTCTTGGTAATGGCATTAATGTAATTTTGACTTTTACAGTTGCTAACAATCATCAGTTGTTAAATTTACATCAAGTACAGGAATATAAGGTCAAAGGTCAGATGAATTTATTAACAGCCTATGAGAAAGAAGATTCAAATGTGTATCTCTCCTATATGCATGCTGAGATTATCTGCTACCTTAGTTTAAGCAATTCAGTCTGTGAAGTCATGTCAGTGCAGAGCTAAGCCAAAGTCTTCAAAAGGTTTAACTTCCAAAGGCGTGGTACCGACGTTACTGACAAGCTTCGTAATTTGCAATGAGACAGTTTTGTGACAATGTATGAATATCTCAAATACGTTTGTCAAACACGCTCTTTGGTGTTTGAAACATCAAAGGCCGTACATGTCACTTTGCAAAGGTCGATCGAGATACGACAGATGTTTGAATTATCCTGATACCATTTATCAATGTCTTGACGTGCCAGGCTATGAATGAACATGCGTGAAGTGTGGCATCCAGTGGTTGTGTAGTGATACATTGGTGAGGTGTTTGACGATCGCAGTGGGTGTTTTTGTTGGGTTTAACAGACTTTGAGTGAACTCATATCTTCACAGTATTTTTCTTTCTCTGTCTCTTGATATTATTTTGCAATTTACAAAGGTTTTAACCAAAGATTTTTATACTCAACAGGTCCAATTTTCAGTAATATATAAACGTTTATGCAGTTGTACGATTTGCAGGCTGCAGGCAAATACACTAGAAGGGTTTTGATTGGCATCATTGCTAGTATCATGTTGGCAGGTCGTGTTGTAGAATTTGTTTGCTTCAAACATTACTTTATGGTAACCCCAAAGTATATACTTACTATATTATTGAAATAAGCTTGGTATTGTGATTTTCAATCAATACCGTCATAAAGGTTGTGTGTTGTGGTTGTAGTAGACAGGCGAATACTGCTCTCATTTTGATAATACATTCAATCTATCCTACACATCTGTCCCACTAAATGAACATGTGTTTGCCGCCCTCTCCGTCACAGTTTCGATGGCAATGCTCTGAATGTCGGCGACGACGTTCTAATTCTGTCTAAATGTTGGGAGCCACCGGCACAACCCAGAGAGGAACAGGGAGAAGATTCCGAAAGTGGGACAGAAAATGTCAAACCAGCATTAACAAGGTAAAGTAAGAGGTGCTCCTATGTGAAGTGCAGATTATGTTCATATTTTACTTTTTGTTGTAAGGAATGTTTTTAAATTTCCTCAAAATCATGTTGAACCTTTAAAATGAGGGCGCAGACATTTAGATTCTGGCAGCGTCTTCTTCAAAGGCAAACTGAAAATGGTAATAAGACTAACTCATTTAAAAATAAACAACTATATTTGGCAATTCAAGAATGAGTAGGGTATAATTGGACATATCCTGTGAGATGTAGTTATTAAACTAGTTTAGAAATGTGAAGGTTACCAAATATGTCTCCCTCGCTTTAACATAAGATAGGTCCATAACAATCAGTGTCCTTATGAATATTTTATACCAAAATCTAATTGACCCATTGACCTTGTTCATATTCATGTGTTTGCTTTTAATTCCCGTCTTTGAAATAACCTGTGACAATGTGAGTATTCGAGATCGTTAGTAGTTTGATCTGTTCTGGGTTATAATTGTAATCCTAATAAAACAAAACTGTTAGAAAACTACTTGTCCACTAAAGAGCCTGTGTAAGAGAATGTGTAAAAGTAAATGGGCCTGACGTTTCGATCCTAGCAGGATCTTCTTCAGAGGCTGAATGACAAGTAACGGTAACAGAAGTGACAAATACTAGCACAGAATACAGACAGGTTAATGAGCAGGGTGAATGTAAGAGGATTAGTAGACAAAGGACGGAGAGAAGAAAGAAACCAATAGAGGGAAGAGGAGAGGCAGGATAATTTCTCTGTTTCTACTGTCACTTGTCATTCAGCCTCACAAGAATCCTGACAATATTCTAGATAAAACCTTCATTGTGATCACCTGGTCACTGTTCAGCTGTGAGAGATGTGGGGTTGAGGGTAAATTAGGTTTGAAAAGAGAGCGTTTGGTTTTCAGTGCACAGGCTTGACCTTGGAAGGTGTTTCTTAAATTCATATTATTTATCAATAAATCATAGATTGACATGCAGACATCATTTGCCTCATAGAAATACAAAATCATCCTGTTTTAATTGTAATGTCTTCTTTTTCTTTTCCCAGGCGGATAGCTTTACCGGAACCAACGCAGTTGATGACTTCCCTGATATCACACAGTAAACAGGAGATGAAAGAGGTCAGAAAAACAGCAATCTTCACATTGTCGCTAAATTCTAAGTTTCAATACTTGTCTGCAATTTATATCAGATTCAGGAGACAGTAATAACAGCAAAGTATTCATGAAGTATTTTAACCACATTAGGCCATGATTAGAATAAACATAATCACCAAACCTCTGTATGAAAAAATATAATTTATGGTTCTTATGTGGCATGTGGTTAGCGTGTGATGAGGGGCTTACTGGGACGTAAATTGTTAAGTGATCCAAACAACAGTGCATTTGGCACTTTGGGCAAAACTAACAGCTTTCATGACCAAGAGGAAATCAACCCCTTTCAGCATCTCACAACTTGGTAGTGCGTTCATGCATTGGACCTACAGTAGCAGCATGCATTGATAATGTGAAAAGTTGAAGAGGGGTGGACTAGGGCATAAATTGGTACCGGTTTAGTGATCCAAACAATGGCTTGGTACCTTGACACAACTGATACATTTGGCACTTTGGGCAAAACTAACAGCTTTTACTAACAAGAGGAAATTAACCTCTTCGGCATCTCAACCATTGGAACTAGTGGCAAACCAGTTCCTAATCAATGTTAAAGCCAGTAGCACGGACTGTCCATGTGTGTGATCATAGTTCCTAGATCACCGAGGCTTGTGATTGGCTGTACCGGCATAGAATGGTCAACAGCTAGGGGTTACACAAACCAAGGGTTGGATATATTTCCCAAGTGATAGAGCATCAAGACTTAATTCCATGATGTTCTGAAGAAGGTTTTTGATACTTTTCCCCAATTCAATTTTTCTGATTTTATATCAGTGTACTCTATGTTTTTTTTTATTACTTTTTTCCATGAAATGAGGAGTTGAGTAAAATGCTGAAGAAACACACCATATCTATTGACAAAAAGGACATTTTTTTCCTTCTTATTTACCCTTCAAAAATCATAAATTTTGCTATTTGATATGTGCCAGGGAAGATGTGAATAATGGGGTGTCTTTGGCTTTTCTTTCCTTTTCTCTTTCTTTCCTTTCACAGAGGTTTAAGAAGCACCAAAGGGAGAAGAGTAAAGACCTCCTCATCAAAGAATTAGAAAAACACGGCAAAGTCGGAACCAGAGATTTCCTTTATAAGGTGAGTTCATACTGTGTTCATACTGTGATCAATTTCATGTATTCAGTATTCAATTTTAAGTCACTTCATTATCTTATCAATTCACCTTTTTTTTTAAGTTCAAACAGTAAACAGTGACATGCCCCAATTTTCTATTGGGGGTGGAAGAAATGGGGGAGGAATATGTAGTTTTGGCTTAATTAATTATGTAAATGAAATAGAGGGGTCACAGGAATCTTGTGACAACTATTTTCATGATTTGAAATGGCCATCATCATGAGATCTCTTTATCTTTTTATTTGACAAGATTCTCGGCAACAATAAAAAAAATAAAAAAGACCTTGAAAAGTAAACTAAGCTAACAAATCTCTATTTTTATTTTAATTAATACGAATGAAAGATTGGTGGACTTACTTAAGTCTATACTGTAAAGATAATGATTTTCATTCCATTTTCTTCACAGATCAATCATGTGCTAAGTATTATGTATGCAAGAAACCTCCTAGTCTCACTACTTGCTGATTGGCCAGAGGCTGGTCACATGACCATCAGCAAAAATCTGGGTTGCCAGGAGACGAATCAATTGATGAACGTGTTGGATTTGTTACAGAGGACAGCTGATGAAGACGTTTATAGAAAGGTGGGTGATATGCATTGATCGAGGGAGAGGGTGGTGTGGGATAGGGGGTTTGTGAGATTGGAAGAGGGGCTGGGATAGGGAGATTGGCTGGGGAGGTAGAAAAGTTTTGAACGGGGATACAGAAATTCAGAAAGGGGGATTGGGAGAGGGGAAAGGGGCTGGAATAGGGAGATTGCTGGGGGAAAGGAAAGTATTGGGAGGGATATAGATATTCAGAAAGGGGGATTGGGAGAAGGGAAAGTGACATTGGAAGAGGGGATAGGGGGAACTAGGGAGAGGATAGAGAGGTTTGAATAGGGGGTTTGGGAGAGGGGTTAGGGGCTTTGAGGAGTTTAGGAGGGATTATGGGTGATTTGGGAGAAGGGATTAGAGAGATTAGGAGAGGGCAAGAGTCGGTTTGGAGAGCAGGTGGAGTGAGGGTTCTCAGAGATGTGACTTGGGAGGGTAAAGTGTTAGCTTCACACAGTACTTCCAGACACGTTTCTACTGATAATGTATCTATTACTGTGTAGCTGTTTATCTGTGATAGTATTTCTTTCTATTTCCCTATTCTCCTTTATCATATAATTTAGATCATCGGTGTCGTAGTTAAACACTGTAGCAGTGATGTTCTGAACCAGCTGTGTCAGTCTGCCTGTTCCTTTATGCAAGAGATGGCTCTACAGCCCAGAACGGTAGAATCCAAGCACAACTACGACAACGATACCAAAGTAGAGGTAATGGGAACAGAACCACATAGTGTAATGCATAGTGTAATGCATAGTGTAATGCATAGTGTAATGCATATTGTAATGCATGGCAGATGATATATAATCAGATGAAGGCATTATGAAGTCTCTGCCCGACAATCGTTAGTTTCCCCGGTTCAAATCCTCGCCGGAAATCAGATTCTCTTGACCTATTCAAAAATTGCTACTTTGCAGTTTTGTTGTTGAGTTGATATTTCCATGGATATGGAGGGCGTTGTGGTCAAGTGGTTAAGGCAGTGGACTGGTGATCTAAGGATTACAGGTTCGAGCCCTGGCCAGATCATTGCGTTGTGCCCTTGGGCAAGGCACTTTATCTCCATTGACTCTCTTCACCCAGGTGTATAAATGGGGACTTGCGAGGTGACTTGTAAAATATAGTTGCGTGCGCCGGTTTGTGGCTGCACCCTATGGGAAGTCCCCCAGGGGACACGTGGCTGTGGTGCACTGTGGTGCCCCAGGAGAGATTGATTGAATTGTGCACACTTTGGTGTGTAGGTGTGACAAGTGACCAATGACCAGGGTTAAGTACAGCGCGGCGAGACTTTATTGTAAGCTGCGCTATATAAGAACTGTTAATTATGATTATTATTATGGTATTTCTGGTTTGGGAATTGGGAAGTCGGGTTTGGTTCTGTTCTTCAATTGTTTCAAAACAACTTTGTTCACCATAGCTGCACTGCGGTGATGATGAATTGATAGGTGCCTCCACCTCCCTCGGTATTTTAGAGAGTGCTGAGGTACACTGTCAACTGTCGGATGGGGACATTAACTGGCGGAACCCAGGCGCAGGAACGGGGTGCGACAATTACAAACCCCTGTCTCATAATCCTCTGAAAACTCACTAAAAAGAGAAGGCTTAATATAAGCAGGGGTTTATCCAAGGTTATCCCTTGGATAAGGTTTCAAATGAGCTTCCTAACTCTTGCAAAATACTAACCTAAATTGTTTAGTCAATACCTTTCAGATCAGTCTCTTTGCACCGTGTCCTGTTGAGGCAAAATTTTGAAAATTATTTGTTGGGTTTGATGAGGATGTTGGTTGACTCTGAGGGTTACACTTTGTATTGGATACCTCATTATCTGACAAAGACAAGTATGTGGTTATTCATTCTGTGGCTTGATAGGTGATAACTCACAGTTTACTTCAGTTAAAAAAAAAATTACAAGAATTATAGTACTTTTCTTTGAATACCCCAACAAGTTTATGCCTGAATTCCATTAATTTTGGGACAACAGTAACGGATAAGTTTTGAGATACATTACATTTATGTTGATGGTCCAGTGTGGGTTGCACTCTTGAGACAATTTTCGGCTTCATTATTTCATTTTCCCTTTCATCAGGGTACTGTCACTCTCGGTGGTGCTAGGTATCTCCTCATCAAGTTTGACGAGCGTTGCTGTACGGAGGACTGCTGCGACATTCTCACCATCGCATCCGACAACAAGTACAAACATAACGTCAGGACTTTCAGCGGCAGCAGCGGAAACTGGATCAACTTTGATATACCAGGTAGATCAACCTCAAAGTAAAGATGGTTGTAGGTCCTTTATAACTATACTCTGCATCAAAGCTCATCACTGTGTGGGAAGACACTGTGTGAAAAAGACACTGTGTGAAAATACACTGTGTGAAAAGACACTGTGTGAAAAGACACTGTGTAAAAAGACACTGTGTGGAAAAACACTGTGTGAAAATACACTGTGTGAAAATACACTGTGTGAAAAGACACTGTGGAAAGACACTGTGTGAAAAGACACTGTGTAAAAAGACACTATGTGAAAAGACACTGTGTGAAAAGACACTGTGTGAAAAGACACTGTGTGGAAAGACACTGTGTAAAAACACACTGTGTGAAAACACACTGTGTGAAAACACACTGTGTGAAAACACACTGTGTGAAAAGACATTGGTGAAAAGATACGGTGTGAATAGACACTGTGTGAATAGACACTGTGTGAATAGACACTGTGTGAATAGACACTGTGTGAAAAGACACTGTGTGAAAACACACTGTGTGAAAAGACACTGTGTGAAAAGACATTGGTGAAAAGATACGGTGTGAATAGACACTGTGTGAATAGACACTGTGTGAATAGACACTGTGTGAATAGACACTGTGTGAAAAGAAACTGTGTGAAAATACACTGTGTGAAAACACACTGTGTGAAAACACACTGTGTGAAAAGACATTGGTGAAAAGATACGGTGTGAATAGACACTGTGTGAATAGACACTGTGTGAATAGACACTGTGTGAATAGACACTGTGTGAAAAGAAACTGTGTGAATAGACACTGTGTGAAAAGACACTGTGTGAAAAGACACTGTGTGAAAAGACACTGTGTGAAAAGACACTGTGTGAAAAGACACTGTGTGGAAAGACACTGTGTGGAAAGACATTGGTGAAAAGACACTGTGAAAAGACACTGTGTGAAAAGACATTGGTGAAAAGACACTGCGAAAAGACACTGTGCGAAAAGACACTGTGTGGAAAGACACTGTGTGAAAAGACACTGTGCGAAAAGACACTGTGCGAAAAGACACTGTGCGAAAAGACACTGTGTGAAAAGATACTGTGTGAAAGGACACTGTGTGAAAAGACACTGTGTGAAAAGACACTGTGTGAAAAAGACACTGTGTGGAAAGACACTGTGTGAGAAGACACTGTGGAAAGACACTGTGTGGAAAGACACTGTGTGGAAAGACACTGTGTGGAAAGACACTGTGTGGAAAGACACTGTGTGAAAAGACACTGTGTGAAAGACACTGTGTGGAAGACACTGTGTGAAAAGACACTGTGTGGAATGACACTGTGTGGAAAGACACTGTGTGAAAAGACACTGTGTGGAAAGACACTGTGTGGAATGGCACTGTGAAAAGACACTGTGAAAAGACACTGTGTGGAATGACACTGTGTGGAAAGACACTGTGTGAAAAGACACTGTGTGGAAAGACACTGTGTGGAATGACACTGTGTGAAAAGACACTGTGTGGAAAAACACTGTGTGGAAAGACACTGTGTGAAAAGACACTGTGTGGAAAGACACTGTGTGGAATGACACTGTGTGAAAAGACACTGTGTGAAAAGACACTGTGTGAAAGACACTGTGTGAAAAGAAACTGTGAAAAGACACTGTGTGGAAAGACACTGTGTGGAAAGACACTGTGTGGAAAGACACTGTGTGAAAAGACACTGTGTGGAAAGACACTGTGTGGAATGACACTGTGTGAAAAGACACTGTGTGAAAAGACACTGTGTGAAAGACACTGTGTGAAAAGAAACTGTGAAAAGACACTGTGTGGAAAGACACTGTGTGGAAAGACACTGTGTGGAAAGACACTGTGTGAAAAGACACTGTGTGGAAAGACACTGTGTGGAATGACACTGTGTGAAAAGACACTGTGTGAAAAGACACTGTGTGAAAGACACTGTGGAAAGACACTGTGTGAAAAGAAACTGTGAAAAGACACTGTGTGGAAAGACACTGTGTGGAAAGACACTGTGTGGAAAGACTTTGTGGAAAGCAAAGCTGCAGCAGCTGAAGACCTCCCAGCAGTAAAGCTGAGTCAATAATCAAACAATAGAGATTCTCGACAGAACAGCAGTGCCTATTGTTTGAAACTGTAATGCGCAATGTCCTATGCAGCCTAGCTGCGGAATGCTGCAGCCTCTTAAGCGTCCTACGTTTGACACAGTGCCTTACGAGACCTAGCTTAATGTCAACAGTAAGCTCATTAGCCTCGTAAGTGAATGCCAATGAAGACCTAAGTTACTTTTGAAAATTTCTGGCAATTTAAGCGTACTAAAATTTTGAGCCAATACTGAGATACCCGTAAGCATCCTTTGTGAGAATGACAAGAATTAACCAAGTTTAAATTTCTCTTCAGGGAGGAAATTGTAGGCGTAAGCAGTACTCAAAAACACTTCTGCATTGACCTTAAGTGACCTTGGATGGCTATCTGTACTTCCCCTACATTGCCAGAAAGCCGAGACTTGGTACCTTTCGTTCATTTCAGCCAGACCAAAAAGCCTGCTTGAATTTCCTGGGTGAAATATCAACACTGTTTGTTGGAATTACATGATATTTAGAGTTCGCTACAAAGCATTCTTACATTCCCCTAGTATCCTTTCCTTTTAAATAGTTCCAATTAACAAATGCTTCTTTAATGTCATTGTTTTCTTTAGGGGACACTCTTTACTACAAGTTTGTGTCTGATTTCAATAACAATGACTGGGGTTTCAAGTTTACAGTAATTGGTAACCACGTCGGAAGGTAAGTCCATTTGAAAGTGTTTTTTGTTATTATTTGGGATCATGCTGTGTTGATGCTCAATAGTAGTGTCACAGTATTCCATTGGGCTGGGATATAAGGGAAAGTGTATAAATGTCAGATTAAATTTGCTTTTGGTAAATCTTTAAAATCACCCTCCTTGCTCCAGCTATACTACAGGGCTTGCTCTGATTGCATATATACACATTTATTGCATCATCTAGTCAGAAACAGCATGTTTAGGCCGCTAATAAAAAACTTTTATTGAAAATATGTCACTCTCTCAACGGGAATTGCTTTTACTCTTCTTGCTCACCCAGTTTGTTAACCATTTTTATTCAGTTTCGTAATTTACCAAGGAAAATAGAACGTAAAAGTAATTGTGACCTCAGGACCACAGTCCCGAGTCCCTGTGACCTCAAGACCACATTCTCTAGTCCCTTTGACCTATGGACCACATTCCCTAGACCATGTGACCTCAGGACCACATTCCCTAGTCCCTGTGACCTCAGGACCACATTCCCTAGTCCCTGTGACCTCAGGACCACATTCCCTAGTCCCTGTGACCTCAGGACCACATTCCCTAGTGCCTGTGACCTCAGGACCACTTTCCTAGTCCTTTTGACCTTAGGATCACATTCCCTAGTCCCTGTGACCTCAGGACCACATTCTCTAGTCCCTGTGACCTCAGGACCACATTCCCTAGTCCCTGTGACCTCAGGACCACATTCCCTAGTCCCTGTGATCTCAGGACCACATTCCCTAGTCCCTGTGACCTCAGGACCACTTTCCTAGTCCTTTTGACCTTAGGATCACATTCCTGAGCCCTGGTAACTTGAGGATCTCATACCCAATTTAATGGCTCTAGACCACAACTTCTTAGCTCTTGTAACATTAACAGTCCTTATCAAAGATTTTAGCTTCCACTTTCAAACATGAAATCCTGCAATTCTTTAACAGCTTCTATCATTTTGTATGGTATTGGTATCATACTTCCCTTCAATGCTATATTTTCATTCGACAGGTCTATTTAAGTACTTAGGAATAAATTAACTGTTGTAGTAGAAAAAAAATAGAATGTTTGCCTTGCTTGCATTTCAATGTCATATTACATAATGTCATTGATATATTTTGTTTTGTTATTTGGTGTTTAGGTTTGTCACTATGACTATTTTTGGTTTTATTTTTGGGTTCTCACCTCTCGACTCATTTCTCTTCCAATTCTTGAAGGTTTGAAACAGGGTTTGTTCTGTTGGATAGTGTGCTACAGTGTTCTAGTCTTGTAAGGTAAGTAGGACATATAACAGGCCACAAATAACTGAAATTTGAAAGTGTTAAAAGTAAGAGATGGCTGGTCTGGAAATTGTAAGCAAGTTTCAAATGACTCGCGTGACCTTGAATTCACAGTTTCAGTATAAATGCATAACGATGCAGTAGTTCATAAGACAACCATGTAGCCGGTAATTAGCTGAAAAGAAAGAAAGTCAAATGGATAATTATTGTAAGGTTAGTTCATGAATATGCATGTTGCTGCCAAACAGGTGTGACCATTATACCACTCTGCTGTTGTACCGTAAGAATCTGCCGGGTCATGGCACGTATCAGGTTATTTTTAATTTTTATCTTTATGGCTTGAGACACATGTCCTATTGAACCCATTTTAATAAGAGTATGATTCGAATTTAGTCAAGTCACAGAAGCTTAGGGACCTCAAGTGGAATCGAATCACAATAAGTTGAGGTCAAGTCAAGTCTTGTGACTTATCAGAGACTTCAGTCAAATTTGAGTTTATGACGTGCAAATTAATTATTTAAATTAATTATTTAAATAAAAATAATAAAAATAAATTATTGTAGAGTCACCACCTTGCTATCACGCCATCCAAATTAGCCTCACTTTGTAACATGTTTAAAAAATTGTGGAAATTTCCAAAAGTATTTTCCGAGGTCGACTACCTGCATACCTCTCTCCCCTCCCCCCACCGGCCTTCCTCCCCACCCTCACCCCCTCCCCCCAGCTGATACCAGGCATTGAGCAAATGTATCAGGCTAGTGAAAGTGCTTAGTGATGTAAATAATTCATTGAAGTAGAGTCCAGAGTATCACTTTGATCACAGCTGACCCATATTTTGGGCGTTCTTGAATATTTGGCTGCAAATTCTAAATTTTAATTTAATTGTTTCTAGTTACATATTGAAAGTTGCCGTTTATCAATGTTTTTACACTTTGTTCTTACCTCAGCTCTATATCACTGCCTACACTGTGGGCCAGTCTGATAGAAGTTTGTAACAAACAAGTCGGCCATCCCAGGTTAAAATCCATCAGACTTCTACTACGAATTCTCCAGTACATCTCAAGGTTGGTTTTATGTTTTATTTCAACCGTGTCTTGTAAAGAATTCACTTTTTCTTTCAAAATAATCAAGAGATATGCAACAATTTTTCTTTGGGGAGGGGCTTGGGGGGATGAGGGGGGCCTTGATAAGCCTATGGAAGTGGGTATGTTTCATCGTTTATGTTTAATCACATGCAGCAGCAAGTTGGATATTTTCAATGTTTCTTTTCAGTATTTGAAGATGAAACTAGAAGGGGACAGTATTATGGAATTTTAGGAGCATTCGGCATCAATCGTTTTATCAAGATTGTTGCAAAGGCTGCCTGTTTTAAGCCTCGTTATGCGGTCAATCTTGAAGGTGTGATGAAATCTGGTTTCTATTAGTATTGTGTAGTAAATAATTGCACAATCCTGTGGATGTACTTTTTGCCCAAATTCTGGCCTATTCAGGGAGAGTGAGTGTACAAAACAGTCCAAAACTTCAAATAAACCTGTTCTTCCCATACTTGTACATTAGGTACTTATTCTATGCAATCACAATGCTTAGCACCATTATGTAATGTCTGTCGCAGATTTCAACACTCCATGTCCCTCTCTCTCTCTCTCTCACATAACATTTTCAGTAGAAGAACAAGCTGTTCGAAAGAACACATTGAACAAAATACCCAGGAGCCATCAATTGTTCAACTGCGATTGAAATCCTTGATTGTCTCCAGGGAAAGTCGTACACTATATAGGCTACATTAGTATGTATATACATCTGTATGATTTTCAATATTATGTACTGTGGTCAATGCATTTTGCTCGCTCATGTGTTTCGGTGCGACAGTTACTCTTGGTTACAAACAAAAGTGACCAAAACCAGTGTACCCAAACTGTTCTCTATCCTGTGTACAACAAGGTCATGTGTGCAAGTTATTAGCAGGCAGACTATCAACACTTTTGATCAATTTTATGATAACCTACTCAAGACTGTTTCTGGTATTTATTCTACAGCGAGGGTAACACATCCTGTCATAGTGATGTAGAAACCAAGGATGATGCAAGTCTAGGAGTAGACCTCACCCTCTTAAAGCCTCTCTGGTTCCTCTTGAACCAGATGAACAACAATCTCTCGGAGGACTCCACAACGTGCCAAAGTATTCATGCAGCGCATAGCGCCCTCACTGAGTTGTTTTTCTTTGTCGAAAATCTTGTCAAGGTTAGAAATTCCTGTTTTTTTTTTCCTTCATTGTTTTGTTTCATTTTTATTGCAAAAGTTTGATTGTACGGTTTGTGTTCACAAAGTTGAGGCGTTGGTTGTAGTGTCCTGCACCCTTCCTTCATAACTATTGGTCGTATTTAAACATCCCGCACCTGGTCTTGTATCGTTAGCAACCATGTCATTTGGTATGTGCATTGACAGATAGGAGACCATGAAGAAGTTACCATGTAGTATTTGTGATTAATGACATTATTTTTTCTTCATGTTCTTTTCTAACATCTTAACTTGAATCTTAATTTATTGAAAGCTTGGAAATTTATATGTGTTTTGTAAAAAAAGTATCATCCTTACTTTTCCATCCATTAATTGTGTACATTATTAACATTTCACTTGGTTTATTTTTGGCTTCACAGTCCAAGAATCTAGTGGAAAGTTACATCTTAGCTCTGGTAGATGAGGAGGAGATTAAAGCAAGTGTCAGACAGGTCAGTGTTGTGAATATATATGCAGGCCTTTAAAGGGAAGGAGGTGTTGGGAGAGGAGGAACAGCCCAAGGCTCGAGCCCAAATAGGGGGCTTGGGAAATATAAAATAGAGTAATGCATTCTCATTTTTGTAATCTACGTCAGGCAAAAAGTGAAGACTTCACATAGGGGGTTAGTTACATAATTGTCTGTGGGGTTCTCCCTACCCACTGCATATTCATGAGAAGATTCAATGTTTGGTATTAAGAGGAATTATTCCTTGGATTGTTCTATTTCAGTAACAGAAATGACATTGAATTTACCCAAATACTCTAAAGTAGATTTCAGCTGTTATGTTCAAAGTCTCATTTCTGTAATAGGTCCTGATGCTAGGAGATTTGAAATCCTTTCTTTTACAATTCAAATTATGCAAAATTTAAGATTCAGAAGTGAAATTTGGTGAATGTAAATAACTCTTGTAAGGAATAAATAGCACTTTGGTTTTTCTCTCTCTGCCATTTTTGTTTAAATGAACTCAGAAGTTCAGAAGAGAGCTGAATTTTCATTTCACTCATTTGGATCCCATTAAAGATGAAACAATTTTTTTCTCTTCCAATTTAATTAACCATCTTCCCCACTTTTTTGATAATTGATAATTTCCTTTTACGTCTGATTTGAGTCAGCTACCCACATGTTTGCTACTAGAAAAGTGTACAAAAGCTTTCAAAATTAAATTTCATTTGAAGTGCTCTCACAAAGTTCTAAACATTGCTCAAGATAAAGAGGTGGTTTCAGCAGTAGAAACATTGAGTGATTCACTGTGAAGAAAGATTAAAACATCACAGTGGATTTTCATCACCTTTAGTACCTTTGTGTTCCACGTTGACATGGTAACATTGTCATGGTAACAAAACAAATGGAATCTGTAGGAGATGCATATTTTTAAGCACAGTATCATGTTGCTATACTACAGGAACTTTCCTAATCTCTGCAAAACTATTAATGTAATTAATCCGCATACACCTTATGTAGCAAAAACTCTAGCCATGTCAGGTATCACAATCTGGTCATTCTTTTCCTATTGCTTGTGCAGTGTATGACAAGTTTCCCTTCAAATTTTGTTTAAAACTTTTAACCCCTCTCATTCTGTTTCAATCGCATTTTTCTTCACTTCAGTGAGGTTTTTTTTTATTTGTTACCCTGTTTGAGCCCTGTTTCCTTCTACCAGTGGTTGGGTGGGTGGGTTTTTAATGGGTCTTTTGGGTTTGCAGAGGGCCGCCCAGGCCTCAGCCTGGTTTTCTCTAAACTGTTCACCAACATACCAAGTGAAGGTTCTTAAGTGAATATCTCTCACAGTCTTAAAGGGTGTGAAGACTCGTGCAAAAAGAAACGTCTAATGCCGTAATCTGACCTACTTTCGAATGAGGTGTAACAGAAGTGTAATAGACACCACCAGAAAATACATACACAGCTTGCTACCGTCGGTAATTAGACACTAGTGTACAGTCAGTACATAACAGCTGCGGTCAATACCCACAGCACTGTACAAACAATACAGCGATGGACATCTCAGGTCCAGCTAAAGATAACAAGGTATCACGTTTCATGTACTGTCATTTTGTAGCGATAGAACAAAACGTCACTTGCAAGCAACAGAAAGTTAACTTTTTCAGATGGCCGCACGCGGTTTGGGGCGAGTCTTCAATGCCTTTAATGATCTTATTTATGTCTTCTATACGTCTGTTTGCAGGGATTGTGCAATGTAGCTGCGATTGGGTCTGCAATCGGTGTACCAAACAAAGCAAGTCTACTTCTCGAAAAAGAAGAAAAAACTGCAACTCCAAGGTAGGACACAGTTTCTTTTCATTTTTGGTATTTTTGGCAAACAAAGTTAGAAAAAACAAACAAACACAAACTCTAATACATTTAAAAACAGACTATATCTCTGGCTGTTCTACAATCTAACTGTCCAAAAGGAAATGTTAAATGAGAAATTCATAGTTTCGTTTTGCTTGAAGAATGATGCATGATTATTGCTAAACGTGTGAAACAAGAATAGATTTGCCTGTTTCCTTCTGTAAACAATTTAACTGTTTGTTTATTGTTGGTATAGTGTTATGTATAATTTATGTATCTGTGTTGATAAGTATTACTTAGTTTATCTGTATGTAATTTTCTATTGAAGATGTTATGTGTGTATATTGTGCATGTTGTAGCTGTGTGTTGTAAGTATCTGTTGTATATACATATCTGTACATTGTACATAACTATGTGTTGTAAGAGCCTTGTGTTGTATCTATGGTGTACTGTACTTACCTGTACTTTGTACGTTTTCTGGCTTGTGGTTGCAAGTGTATTGTATACAAATATATCTGTGTTGTGGTAATGTCTGTTTGAGTTGCTGTGTGTTTTCTTTATTTATTATTTAATTTATCTTATGTGTTTATGATGTATGTATGTGACTTATGTGTTCATAATGTATGTGTGTGACTTATGTGTTGATGATGTATGTATGTGACTTATGTGTTTATAATGTATGTATGTGACTTATGTGTTCATATAGTATGTATGTGAATTATGTGTTTATAATGTATGTATGTGACTTATGTGTTTATAATGTATGTATGTGACTTATGTGTTTATAATGTATGTAACTTATGTGTTTATGATGTATGTATGTGACTTATGTGTTTATAATGTATGTATGTGACTTATGTGTTTATGATGTATGTATGTGACTTATGTGTTCATAATGTATGTATGTATGTGACTTATGTGTTCATATAGTATGTATGTGACTTATTTGTTTATAATGTATGTATGTGACTTATGTGTTTATAATGTATGTGACTTATGTGTTCATAATGTATGTATGTAACTTATGTGTTCATGATGTATGTATGTGTTCATGATGTATGTATGTGGCTTATGTAATTATAATGTATGTATGCAATTTATGTGTTTTTTAATGTATGTATGAGACTTAAGTGTTGATGATGTATGTATGTGACATAAGTGTTTATAATGTATGTGACATGTTTCTATAATGTATGTATGTGACTAATGTGTTTATGATGTATGTATGCAATTTATGTTTTATAATGTAAGTATGTGACTTAAGTGTTGATGATGTATGTATGTAACTTATGTGTTTATAATGTATGTATGTGACTTATGTGTCTATAATGTATGTATGTGACTTATGTGTTTATAATGTATGTATGCAATTTACATGTATTACTGTATTGATACTTTGTATTCTGATATAGTTGCCTTCACTTGTACTCGGACTCATGGATTTGTACTTTTCTACTTGTACTCATATTTGATACTGTTGTACTAGTACTACAGGTCCAATGTGTAGATGTACTTGTATATACATTTTAAGTATCAATCTCTCATAACTACTCTTATAGCAAATTTTTTATGATTTATTTATACCTTTTCATATTTCTCTCCAGAACATAGCAAGACCTGAGCTCGGCAGCCAGCAAGACTCCGCCAAAGCATTAGAAATTATTAACGTTATCGATGAAAACAGCAATACCAGCAGAAATATCAGCAAACTGTACATTGCCACATGATGTCAAAGTGAAATGAACCTCAAAGAAGTATGGAGATCAATTTGCAGCTTTACCTTTAATACACCAAAGGCATTAAATTTGCCCTTCTATTCAGCATGGAAATAAATGTTTTTGTAAGCAGGATGTGCTATGCAGGTACTGTGGGCATTTTTCTATGTCAAATGTGTGTTATAAATGCGACTTGTTTGAAAGATGGATCGTCACCATTCAAGAAAGGCGCAGCGGGGGGACAGGATAACCCACCAGCAACAAAGAGAGACAGAACACACCTCGGAGGGGGGAGGGGTGGGGGAGGGGCGAGGTGGTCATATTTGAAGGTTGTATGATAAACCTCATGCATTGCTTTCTACATTTGGTACCACTAGTTTGTGCTATGAGTTCTCTCTAAGCGTCGCTAATTTTAAGTTTTGTTCAACGAAATGCCTCCTATTTAATAATATTTTGTCAGATACAGAACGGCTTTATTTGGCAAGAATTGTAGCAAAGCGACAATTTGCTGAAGCTGCCTTCATAGTGGTACGGTTTCAAGCACCTGTGGATGGAAAACGAATCGTTAATGGAAAGACATAATGTGACATTGCCAAAACAATGTATGAAGGTAAACTGGAAATATATTAGGGTGAAATATAGCTTCCCTTGATGCTATATATTAAGGTAGGATGTAGAAAAACCACAAAACAATTTTCTGATCGAATGATTTCTTTCATTGAAAAAAATTTGGCTGGCACAATGTGGTGCTTTAAATTTAAAATTGCAGCAAGAATCTTTATCTGTATTATCAATGACTCCTGTGACTGTATGATGACAGACTTTCCGTCCATCATAACCGCTTATTAATCAAACAGTCTAATTCTACCCGGCTTCATGAGGCAAATTCCTAACGACCTTGTCGTTAGGAACCACTCGTGAATTCAAATACTGATTTTATCTTTAAACGCAAATTATACATATACCTAAACATCAGGTTCCATTGTGTGGGCATTTGCTAACTTGAGTTAGTCATGTTCCTGACATTTTAAGCTTAACAAGTGCTTAACAGCTTTACGAGTGCTTAAAAGGTCTTGAAAATAAATCGAAGAGTATGCGTACCTGATAAGCCAATGTTGGGCAGTAATTAATGTTTATTCCTCTCTTCTGTCTCGACTTTTTGGTAGCAAAGCTAATCCTGTAACCTTTCAAAGAACCGTTATTATTCTTGGAACAAAAGATATCTTGATATGTTTAAGTTTTCACTCCTTTTAATTATTTTCCTTAGTTTTACGACAACACAAGTCCAACTTTACACTGCAGCTTAAAAATGTACATTATCAATAAAAATTATTATTTTATGAAAGCTTCTTCCTTTTTTTTTTATTGTTGTAATATAAAGTTGCTCTTCTTCCTATTCATTTAAATTTGATCAGTTTCAGTTTATAGTAAACATAGATATAATATTTAAACAAAGCTAAACAGTTAGTACAAGTTTTCTGGATTTAAATACAGAAAGTTGAAAGCTCACCATGACTCATGTTAAATACACATCGGAATAATTGCGGACATACATGCTGTAAATAAAACGGCTGGGATAAAGACTAAATTTGCAAACTGGAAATGCCAAACTGAAATGAACAGTTCCATAGTTCTCATCTAGTGTCTGTGGTTTTGTACACAGTGTATTCACTGTTTGGTTGCTAAGGGTGGCTATCCTGAGAGTAATAACACTTATGTAAAGCAGTGCAGATACTTGTTCTTGGTCCTGTGCTCATGTGGTTAAACATTTCATTGCAAAGATGATTTATAATTAATGACAACTTATCATAACAAAGACCTGGGGGAATAATAACTGAATATTCATTGTATTTAATTATACACAGTGGTGCTAAAATTTGCATACTGCTTTGCGATACAAATTATTATCAAGATATAGCGGTAAAATCGAAAAAAACAGAACATGCAGTCGTTTTTCCAGACCATTATCCTGGTAGATTTCTACGAATAAAATCTGTTTTTATTCTTTTACGATACAGTAGATGGTTGGCACGTTCTGTCCTGTTTGCTTACTGATTACACGTACCTACTTATTTCGGATTTATTCATGTAGAAGTTTAAATAGTAACATTCATGGTATCTCAGAAACAACACCACGAAACACTGTCAACTTGCAGAGAAAAATCTCAAAATATAGTCGGCTTGGAAATCTTTTTAGCATGTAAAGCAGTTGGCAGTATGTAGTAAATATCCAGGGTGTCTACTAGTGTCCTGTTGACGAGGGGTAAACTCCTAAAAGTCAATAGAGATATTTTTAATGAACTTGATGGTGCCACCTAGTTTCTAGTGTGATTTCACAAATGGGTTGATGTTCTGTAAATGTAACCTGCATTGTAGCTTTCAGCATGTGATACAAAACATTCTGTTGGTTACATGACATTTTAATGTTGATAAGGAAATCAAGTTTTAATAGGGGAATTCAGAGAAAAACAAAAAACTAGGGACCCAATGACAGCATTTTACATTTTTACCTCACGGTTTGACCAGGCTCCCACCGCACACTATTGCCAGAGTTAACAAGATTTGTACTATCTCAAAAAGATATGTGAGTTTTACTCTCCCATTGGAATATCTGCATGTATATATATATATATTTATATATATATACATATATATATATATCTACAGAAGTAAAATCCCACCAGGGTTAAACTTGTTGCTTGAACATTCACGTGAAAAGTTTAGAACAAATGGATTTTGTCGGTAACTGTTAATTTCTTTGTTACCAACTGGTTACACCCTTCTTTCTTTGTGAACAAATAATTCCTACAATTTGTTTGGAATAAAAAAAATGTAGTTTACACTTGAGAGAATAAAGTGATGAGTAAAATACAATTTAATGCAAGTAGCTGTTGTATGCACGATGCAATTCTAAAACCTGTCGTGCAAGTCTGAGAGTCCTTTCTCAAATAATTCAGTTTATATAGTAATAAATGTAAACAAATGCTAGGGTCACTGGACAAATTGACAAGGTTGTTAATGACAAATCAATAGTTAAATAAATAAATCTACTTTTTTTTTGCTCAGTCGCTCAATAGCTTTAAGTCTTGCCTTTAAACTTAATTGTTTGGAAACATTACAAGAATATATTAACACGAAAGCTACTATTATAGCAAATGTAAACTGTGCAAGACCTGTATTCATGCCCCTTTTGAACAATACTCAAGCTTTCAGTGTACAACATTGCGTGTTTAGTGTACAACATTGTGTCTTTTAGTGTACAACAACAACTTTTAGTGTACAACTCTGTGTACAACATTGTCTGTAGGCCAAATTGTACACAGAAAAATGTCAGAGTCCCATAAACAATATGTAATCTTTGTAGCTTTTTTTTTTTTAATTACTGGTTCTGGTAATTTTGTCTGTTTCTTCTTAATGACTATATTGTAAGACAAAATTAAAATATATCAATTGATTCGCATAGACAAGAATATTTCATGGTAATTCTCCTCTTCAGATATAAAGCAGTGTTTAAAGTTGAATATCCACGATGTGTCATTGTTTTGTTTGGTACTTTAAAAATTCTTTGTTAGTTGTGTCATTTCCCATTATGAACAGTTATGGCAAGATTTCATGTTTTGGTTTTTAAACTGTTTGCATCACTTTTCGTACGGACAACTATCACGGCCATTTCACTGACTAGTTAACGAGGCTACAATAAGTCTGCTTGTATGACTTCCTGGTTAAACAAAAAAAGGTGGTGATTGTTGCCAAGCAAGACTGTGAACATTGCATGAGGTAAAATCTTCTTTGGAGACTAGTATTAAAGTTGTGTCTGTCAATCATAAGTTTTTGAGTGCCTGCAGTTTACATTATCTAGGGTAGGCAGTATAACATGCCGATCTCCCCCGTGAAGGGTCTCTTGTCGAGGGTCTGCATTGATAACTGTGGACATCATGCCCACTATTAAATCCTGAAATTAGGCCCCACTGAGTATGGAACTTTGAAAAGCACATCGGTTATGCCCAATTTGAGAGTTATCTCATTATTATTCATTAATCACAAGCATGACAGATTTAGAGAGGATGTTACCATAAGTTTTACTTTTGTAATCCAGTACTATTATTTGAAAACATGTTGGTAAACTTAAAAGGTGAAGTTTCTTTTTTCTCCTTATTTCCATCCTTCTTTAGCTGCATGGATGTGTATTGTTGTGGTGGACACTTTATGGAGAACTGTTCTGGATTTACAATGAACTGTTGCTTTGCTAGGAGGGCCACAAAGACCACCCCCCCCCCAACACACACACAAAATCCTTTTAGGGCATACAATTGACTTGGAAATTTCATTCTCCTTTCACAGGGGAAACACTGCCCATAGGACCACAGAAATATACCAATGAAAATATCAACATTACTAGAATGGAAGAGAATTAGTATTAAACAAGAACAAGAGAAAAGCAAAATTGTTAACTTCATTGGTTTTATTTGAACACTTCAAGAACCACATTTATAATTATTTACAACAAGAGTGTCAAACCATCATTTTTTTTAATTCTATCTACACCCCACCAATGTTTTCATAGTTAAATTTCTTGTGAAAATACGACTGTCTGTCCTCTAAAATTCTAAAAAAATTACATAAATACACTGTAGATAAAAATTGGTATTACTTATTGGTAATTGACTACTTACTTATAAAACATTGCTTTTTTAATATCGACCCTTTCATAGCATGAACCTGTTCAACCCTTTCAACAGAAAAACAACATCAGAGGGATAGATAATTGCTCTCTGACTCGTTATCGCCTGCCTATTGTTTTCAAGTGAATTTTGATGAATACTTTTAGTGCAATAAATAAACTACGGAACTAATGAAAGCGAGAATTAATACTATGAAACAATGCCTTTGTTCTTTTCTAGTTTACAGGGTTGTCTTTGTTTTTTTTCCTCTTTCTTTTGATTCTTCATTTTAAAATAAGAAATAAGCCCAGCTTGACACACCATTTCTTTAATCAAATTCAGCCCATCATTTGTAGTGGGAAATGAACTTAATCATAATACAACATTATTAGTTGTTCCAGTTAATATATAATTGAACTTACAGCAAAATAAATTACTAAAATAAATCTGACCAGCTTAAAGTAGAAAACAATGTATTGCTTGGATGAAACATTGAAAGGAATGGAGGCTGAGAGTTAAAGTGTGCGAAAGGACTGAAAATGACAAAAATGTGCAGCACAAGATTTAATAAAAAAGAAGAAGAAGCCTATTAAGACAAACAAGAAGAAAAGAATTCAAAAGCTATTTTTAAGATAAAGCATTCGTGAAATTCAGGCAAATACCACAAAATTTACAAAACAAAGAAACTCTTAGAAAGAGATGACTTTTAAATACCAGAGAATTACGGTTAAAGTAAGCTATAATACAACTAAATTAAATCAAGAACGATATATAAATGTGTTTTTCACCACAAATACTTATAGCACATGCATCCACGTCAACAATGTCACTTTGCGAAGAATTACAGCAGTTTTGCCATTCGGCTGTTTTTACTTTACACAGCTAAATTTTACACAGCGAACTATCTCCATCACTAATGCCTCAAAGGTACTACCGTTCTTCTTGCCTTTATCGTTGAGGCTATTTCATTAAACAGTCCCAGTTTGTCTTTTTTCTTCCCTGATTTTTCCTTACAGACAGAGTAGCATCTCAAATGCTCAAAACCAGATTCTCAATGTCGTTAGCCGGTATTTTGGCATCGGCCTGTTCACCAGCGACTCTGAAAGTTATCTCTGCGTTGTATGGAATGTTCACAGAGCCACTGGTACTGTGACCTAGCCAGCTTTCTCCTCCTCTTTGGTACAATTTCACAAACACCTGCGGATCAGACGTGAAAGGTCAAGAGAAATTATAGTGATGCCTTTCTTTAATTTTGTTTTTTATTTATTATACCAAGTAGTACATTCAAACCAGAGTATATAATATGTACCTATCTTCTACCATTCATTCAACTAGAAACATATCTTTCCACATATGTTCAGCCAAGGGAAGCGACATTCATTGCCATCATGGTTAATATTTGCAGAAACTTTGACAATGCAATTATGTAATTGTAAACCAGGGGTCCTCAACAGGTGGCTAGGGATGTGCAGCAGCCCAACAAAAAAATGTAAATCTCGTCTTCAATGAAAAAATTGGCCCTGGATCTTGCACTACTCTGGCAGGTGGATTGTAATAGCCTTAGGCTTGAGAAACTCTACTGGTAATAGTATGTGACAATCCTAAACAACTTTCAAACATTAATTCAATCCATATCGCCATCACTGCCAGCAACATAACCACCCCACCAGGAACATCACTGCCACAATAGTTACCACTCTCACTACCAGTGTCACCACTATTCCACAATCATTCCTGCCAGAATCACCACAAACCATGACCCTCCCCGCCTTTAACCATTACCATTATATAATCTCTGTCTTTCTGATAAATTAACTTTTTTATGCCAGTACATTACAAGAAATTAAATAAAACATGCAATGTGGTTACTTACTGAGGGTGTGTACCCAATGACAGCCCACAGCGTTCCCCACGAGGCATTCCTCTGATGTGCAAAACTGACTATTGAGGTTTCTTCACGGTTCGGGGTAAAATGAGCACATCCTTTGAAATCACCTAAAGAAAAAGCAACAAATGAAAATTTGAAAGTAAATATTATTTCCTTATTAGTTGTGAAGGCAAAGTCTTTTGGCAAACCATCTGGTCACAAGCATTCTTTACGGTTGATTAATTTCCATCGGGAGACTTACCCATCAACTGTCTACCTCCATTTAAATGAAGGACATCCCATGTTCCTATCTTGTTCAGAACCTGTCTTGTCACTTCTATTGCACTGTACGATAACTGCCCTGTGTGGAAGACGACGAAACATGTAAGAACCCATGCTGGGTTTGAAGGAAATCATTATTTAGATGCAGAAAGTCCCTTCCAAACACACCCTTGGTTTAGATGATGCAACCATCAAAACAGGTTGTAAGTTATCAATCTTGAGCCACAAATCAGCTGGCAAGATGTAAAAGGCAGGGCTGTTCAATAAATACAGAACTGAAAATTACAAAAATTACTTTTATTTTGTAATTGTGATGTGCTTAATAATTTGTGATTAAGCTAGGCCACTTTGAAATGAAATGAAAAAAGTTCTACCAACAGAGAATGGGTGTAGAAAGTAAACCAAATGGCTTAAAGCAAAGGTAAATAAATGTAGATTTTTTGGGCAAGCAGAACCCCCATAAATAATTATACAACTGACACCCCTATCCCCCTCCCTCCACACAAAAGAGAGAGAAAAATTAATATGAACAACCAATGCATCAGCAAAATATTCCACTTTTTAAAAGCAGATGGTTTCAACTTGTACAAACATAACACATTCAAATCACTTGATCTTCTAAACTTTACATAAACAATTGAAAATGGTGACAGATAACAACATTTCCTCAACTTCCTCCTTCTTTGTATACAATAAGTTTACAAAATTGAGAACATCGGGTAGAGCATTGGATACATATTTTTCCTTCCTTTTTTTGTACCCTAAGATATATTTTTGAGAAAGAGTTTCTAAACTTTAACATACTCTGCTGTTATAACCAACCTTTTATACACCTAAAACACTTTAAACAACCTGCCACAGGCCTATTAATCTTTCATTATAAAATAAATGTTGGTAACCAAACTCCTTTTGTTTTCGTTTGCTTACCTGTAAGTAATCCCGGTACAAATGAATTGAAAAGTTTGCTTGCAACACCCCATCGAAAGGATTCTACAAATTTCAAATAGTCTTCCGGAGAGACGATCTCCTTCGATGCAGCTAAGTTGCTGTCCAGTTTCGTGAGGTGATTGGCAAAAACAACTCTGGGATGAAAGAATTTCTGAGGTAAACAAGCTTCATTTTTCAACAGGTGACTTCTAAGTAGCTGTGTCTTGAGCCTCAAACTTTCTAATGCGCTGTCATGATTTACTTCGTAGGTGACTTTAGCTTTGTCGTTTCTCATATCTTGCTTCCGTTGGATCCACATTTTGCCATCATTGCTTGGTATTACCTCGCCGACCCAATTCTTTACTTCTATTGTGTACACACCAACCTCTGAGAAAAAAAATTGAACAACCAAGTGTTTACAGTTTTCAAAAGGCCCATAGGCTCGAATGCTTAAGAAGTCAACAGAAACTACTTTGAAAAGCTATCCATGCGATGATTGTGAATGGACATAGTTTGAATCTAGCCTTCCCTTTTCCGATGAGTATTTAGATAATTATGAAGGAATAGCACTGTACCTGTTAGAATGACAACGTCAATTTCGTATTTCCGTGTTTGGAAAGCGTCTGGCACTCTCAGTCCGCAAAATATGTGGTAGCTTGGAATGCCTTGTTCTCTAAGGCAGTTGACCAGTTCCCTCTCAGCATCTCTGCCGGCTTTGGTCTGTTCATCATCACTGTAACTTCCTGGGCAGGTGGCTTCTTTGGCATGAGCCAGTCGATTCCTCAACTCAAACATGATCTGGGAACAAATATGTAATAAACACTATGCAATGATTTCTAAGGTAAACAATGTTGGCTAAGTTTCGTATACTAGAAATTTACTTAACAGACGGTCACTGATGCTCAAACTATTAGTTTCAAGTGGAGGGTTAGATTATTCTAGGGGATTGCTTTTAAAGTTTCATCAGCTTTTAGCATGTTCAAAATTTGGTGCCAATACTGACAACCTGTAATAAACATCACCACCTGTGAAAAAGATTGTGATCAAAACGTATTCAATATCTTTGTTCATACAGTAGAATCCTGAGTAGATGATAGAAACCAAGAAAACTTGACCTTGGCTACAAAACTAGGCCTAATGTTATAAGCATATGCCAATAACTCACACTTTAGGTGAATCAACCGTGATCACCACTAGCTATTACCTGAGCCAAATTAATGAGAATCTTTGAGCTTAAAGTGTGACGTTCGGCATCATACTAAGTTCCCTGTCTAACGTAAGACTCTACTGTAAATCATATTATGATGTAACTTTGCCTAGGCCTACCTTTTAAGCCTAATGTTAACGTTCGATTTAGAAAAAGTTTCTCCACCAGTTTATGACAGTTACCGTCTGTTCAATTTCGTAGATTTAATAAGAGTGTTATTTAACAATTCCAAGTCGTTCCTCCATTTTCATCGATTGGATATTCGGTTAAGAAACTTCACAACAGACGATTGCTCTGCTAGCGTCTTTTCTGGGACACAAAGCTTTTGTTATTAATTGCGCAGACCAGCTGGTTTGATGTAAACAAATAACGCAATACTATGTAACACATAGTTAGAAAAGAATATGCGATGTTTATTTGTCGTATTTATAAAAAAAATCATTAAGGTGTGGAATAATAATTATTAAGAATATAAAATATACCAAAAGAAATAAAAATAAGTTTTAATGATTTTCTAATATGGTTACAACAGACACGATATTTTATAGTCTATAAGTCTTACGTAAACGGCGCGAAATATCCAACACTATGATAGAAATGTAAATTTCTGTTTTGTATGCAATACACGACGTTCGACAGGTACATGTGTTATTAACTCACCCACTGAATTAAGTGTATTTCCTTGACTCGACTAAATACCAAAACTGTGTGCCCTGAAGTGACAGTAAATGGCCTAGAAATTTTAATAGTACGTGAAATGTACGTACGTTGTCGAGAGGCTTGTAAGTGTTTGCGTTTATGTACAGGCAGTGCTTAAGTTAGAGGATTTGGACACTGTTTGGCCTAGCTTAGGCCTAAGCTAGGCCCTTAGAAGGATAAGCCTACACTGGGGAAGTCGCTACAATAATAATGATAATATTAATATAAGTTTAACCATTGAAAAACACATTGCAAATTATTCTTCTTTCAGTAGGTGCCCGAAAAATTCTCAGCGTATTGCCCGCATTTTCGCAAAAACTGTTGTTGGGGGCTGCAGCCCCCCACCCCCCCCCCCTGCCTTCTATGCATATACATAGCCTGGCCACAGTATCCTTAATCCAGTCACTGTTCACTGAAGTCAATAAGTTCTATGAGTGGTTTGCAGCAAATAAGCTTTCTTTAAAAGTAAATAACATGTGCAAAAAACAAAAATAATAAATTGAACCGAATGACTGGATTATCATATTATTGGTCGCTCTGAACCATGAATGATAAATCTTCAAGTTATGCACTTTTTTTACATTACCTCTGTTGTTAACAGATTCCTCAGCGTTTGACCCGACCCACTGAAACAGATTCTCAATGACAACCATGCCTTCCAGGGAGCCGATCACTTTTGAGCGGCCATCCTGTTCCTACGAAAACTTGTCCTCTAGGTTTGAAATCAAGGATGGTACTTTCCAGCGACAGTATGCCCATATGTACTGCGAGAGGTTGCTGACCATGAGGAAGAGACTGGAGGAGTCTGCGAGAAAGAAATGGGGTAAATTGTACCAGAATAAGTAAAATATTTGAGAGCTTGTTCTGCATATACTGTCAAGGCAAGTAACCAGTGGGAGGGGTCTTCACTCTGGGTTTCTTTTTTTTTGGTGAACTAGCAATGTCGAAAGCTATGAATTTTGTCCTCTTATGAAATACATTGGTTTCAGTCTACAAAACTTGCTATGTATCTTTGCACTTGTGAAGCGTGTGGCCTATTTTGAGATCCAGTACCCGATGAAATGATAGACATGTATGTAATAATGTTATATTGTCAGGTACATGTAATTGTCTAATTTTACCCGGCTTGATGTCAAGTTAGTTACTCTAGTTGATCAGAACCATCACCTTTAGCGACTTCTTTAGGGTGCTAAACAATTTTGACACAGTGGACCCACTACTAACGTCTTAAATACCACCATAGAGAAAGGTTTAACGAAGGACTTCAGAAAGATCTACTGTACGCAGAAGAATTAAGGTCAACCTTGGAAATGTTCATGTTATTCGTGGGAGTCGAGTATTCAGACTTTTTAAATTTTTTTTTTAGCTTCTTTTATCTTTTCATTTGCAGGGACCGAGATCAAAATATACAAACTCTACCAGTTGAAGGGCCAACGGAGGTGCTGTATCATCGGGACCTATTACAAACACATGGAGTTGAAGCCGAGCATCTTGGACGAGGTCAGCGAAGAGTACAACTTGATCCCTCAACCGAAGAAGGATAGATACACCAGCGACTCGGACACTCTGATCCTGGAAGACGAACTACAGAGAATAACGTTAGTGGGCAAAGTCAACGTACAGACTGCATGCACAGGTCTCTGAAAACTTTATGTTACATGAATATTATCACAGATGTATTTGAAGTTCCTTCTTATGAGGTATTTGTTTTCAATGGGGTTGTCCCTTGTCTTTGGCTAGCTTAGAAGTTGGGCCAAGGAGAAGTTTTCCTCCAGGCCTAGAGAGGTCGACCAATTTTTATGGACTTTTTCCGAACGGTCAATTGGTTGTCCGAAAACATGTATCAGAATGATAAAGACCATATGCGAGGTGTGTAGATTAGATGAATAGAACACCAGCTTTTTGCCAGTAATATTTCGATTCGGGTGGGTCATCTTAATGTTATCATTTTCTGGTGACAAACATATAAAAAAGAATATATAGAAAAATATGCCACATTGTCTGTTGAAAACCTGAGATCAATATCTTTCCCATTACTCAAGATATGGTTGATTGAATGTTACCTACTTCAGCAGGCTAATCCTTCAACTACTTCAGTTTTAATGTTGGAACACACAGTACGGGGCCTGTGACGTCATGTGGGCAAATGCTCTTTGAAAGCTATTACTTAGGCTATTATAATATGCTTCTTGATTTATCCTTGAAACCTGATATATTTGGAATGTTTGCTTAACTGTCAAAGTTCTCTGTGCTTAGAACTTCATCAAATAATATCTTTTCCTCTGTGTATGAATAAGCAACAAAGTTATAGAGAAAAACAAAGATATTTTCAGCTGAAGTGCCCAGATGACATTATCAATTCTGCTGTTGACACATGCGTTTACAAAATTACCACAAAATAAAAGCTTACACATTCAGGCAGTGCTTTTTGTATTTAAATTAAGTTTCTCAAGAACTTTTGACTATCAATGAATCATTTATCCTGTATTGCAAAGATGTATAGCACTTTTTGAACACAGGAACCATGGATGTAGTATTTTTATGAGAATACTAAATTATACCCTGCTTGTGATAGATTATGTTACCAAAGCTAGCAGACACTGGCAGTCAGTATGTGTTTACTCTCTATTTTTCACATCTTTGTGATAAATTAAGTTGTCAAGAGAAAGTGATCACTGGCAATCAGTAAAGAAATTAACATATTCAACTTGGAATTCCCTCCAGTAGTAAATTTAATATTAATAATATTCATGATGTGATGTTTGTCGTTATGACCCCAAACAGGTATGGTGGTAGCAGTGCTAGGAGAAGAAAAGGAAAATGGCAAATTCCACGTAGAGGACACTTGCTTCATGAATCTACAACAACCATCACCACTTCCGGTATTAGAAGAGGATAGGTAAGTGTATTACCATTTGTCATGGTTAACTAACTGTACCTAATCTTTGTATGTTTGTTCATAGGTATCTCCATCAATTCTTCTCTGTGATATGTATATTATTCTGTTCTAGTAAAAAAGGTTTCTCCATTTGTAGTTCATCTGTGTCTGTTGAGATCACAGGTAGGCAAAGTGTGGCCCTCGGGAAAATTCTCCTACCTTCAATGGATGTTTTTCAAAACCCTGTTAACGCAGCTCACAGAACCTTAAGGAAAACATGAAATACGGAACTTTCTGCTACTTGTGGAGTATTTATACTTGTGGAGTAGGTATACTCCATTTATAGAATCTTGAAAAGGGAGGTTATTGGTTGATGGTATTAAGCGAATACCCACAATGGTTGTTACAGTTTGTTAAATGAGATTCTGTGTATTAAATGAGATTCTGTGTATTATTTGGATCTGAGTGACAAAGGTTTAAATCCCTTACTGTCATTTAAGTAGGATCATTTCTGCTTGCTCAATTTATGTTCTTGCCTCTAGAGGCACTTAAATTTTCTCAAGGAATTCTGTGAATAGGTGCAAACATGTAATTTACTGCCTATTGTTGATCCATTGATATTAAAGAGAGATTCCTTCTTCTTCTTCTGTCGTACACTGCCAATCAACAACATCCTTCTTCCTTAAACTGGAATGCAGTGACCACACTTCTCAAATCTTTCCAAAATAAAATATCTGTGATCTATATGTTTTTTTGTTTTTTTTTAAATATATATATAAGTTCCCTCACCCCACCCTTCACCTCTTCAGAGTAAACAACTGAAAACTCTTGTAAAACATTCCCAGTCAAAGTACAATTTCTTGTGCAGTTAGTCTCCCAACCCTCTCTTTAGCTTTTTCCATCTTTAAAATTCCTTCAGTTCAAGCGGAGAATGAACTTCCACTTTGTTCTGCCATACTGTTTTCTTGCAGGTATATATTTTTCGTGTCTGGATTAGGTCTGGGTCAGCAAGGCAAGAATCTGATGGGGCTTCAGCTGTTGGTTGACCTCATCACAGGTCAACTGGGGTCAGAAGAAGAACAGAAGAAATTTTCAAAGGTGATAAGGATCATCCTAGCCGGTGATGGGTTGAGTCGTGACACACAGGATACAAGTGTCCTCCACACTGTAAGTTGAAATGTCCTCTGGTCAAGGTCGTTTGCATTTAAAGGAGTGTTGGGACCTATGATCGAAACCTCATATATAGCACTGAATGGTGTATAGTGTTGTGTTAAGGGAAAGAAATAGGGAGAAGTGGGTTAGAGGGTACAGAATATGGGTCTTTCACTGTGGAGTTACTCGCAAACTTGGCAACAGATATTATAAATTATCGATTGGCGAACACTCCAAAATAAACGATTAAAATGTTCTGGTTGATTTTCCGATGACATATTCTCTCACTCTCAAATTAATGTTAAATTACCATGTAAAAGTAAAAGTATTTAAGAAGTGTTAGAACAGGTGATTACACACTGGGTAGCTATGCGGGACTTAAAGGAGCTTAACAGAATAAAACTATTTAATTCCATACTAGTGCATGACAAATTAATGTACTACCTGACATGTGATTGCCCTTTTAATAGCATAGATATTTATGGGAGATCTCAGAATGGAAGTCAGCATTATGAACATTGCTTCTTCAAATCAACAGAGATTATTGAGAGAATTGATTTCAAACTGTTATTTCCAATATCATTTGTTAAAAACAAAAGAAATTGAGGGCTGGGGAAAGAAATTTTTGGCTAGGACAGAATTGGAACCAGTGACAAACCTACTAACTGAGCTGTCCGGCCTTAGTTGGTGGCGATCCCCATAGTAACCATTGTTGCTAGGGGTGCCAACCAGAAGCCACAATACAATATGCCTACAGCTTAACCTAGGATCACACATCAGTTTCACTCGATAGAACCCAGACAGTGGCAGGGAAGGGATTTCAAGATAAGTTCTGTCCATTTGGGATCAATTTTGAAAGCTTATTTCTGAAAAGCCTAGCTATATCATAACCTATCCCAGTATATGGAAATAATTAAACTGGTATCACATAGCAAAATGGTCACAGTGCAACAATATTGTGAATAGAACTTCCTACATTTTGCTTGTATGATAAAAGCAACATTAATAAACCTGATAACTAGTTTATTTCTTGCATTGATTCAAACCTCTCCTAAGATTTCAAATGCTGTTTCCATGGACATTTCAAGAGAAAGATAATCAAATGTCCGACCTAGCCGGCTTCAGATGACTCAGCAAATAATTTATCAATAACAAAATACTATAAAGATAACCAAATCAAAAACAAACCTAACGTGATTCTATAAAGTTTTTGGTGCAACGTTCGTGTGTAAACTACTTTACTTCATGCATCCTCAATAGTAGCATTGAAGTTTGATTTTCTTTAATCGTCATTGCGTAAAACATGTTTTACATAAGCCTTCTGTAAGTTTTATGAACATGGTTCTTTGCAAACACTGCGAAGAGCCCAGGATAAATGTTGGATCAGATTTTGAGGATTTGTGCATGTTTAGTTGAAACTCTGAAGTTCGAATTGGCCTATGTACATGCAGTAGTGAACTGTGGAATTTAGCGAGAGATATGCACACTGTGGGTAAAGGGATTTTTGAAGAGGTTGCTGTTGGAATCGCTCTGCAAGGTCAAAGCACGGAGCTACTACGGAGTGAGCAAGTAGGGAAGTACAAGTGCGGATGAAGTAAGGACTGGGGGTAAAAGATTGTTGAAAGGGCCGGGTGGGAGGGAAAAGAGGGGCAGGCCTAACTTAAGAGTACTGGAACCTTCCAATATTTCCTGTGCAGAGAAAAAAGTTGACAGAAGAGAGCCGATAGTGGGTAGGGGGAATTAAGGGGAGGGAGCATATGATAACACTGTACAAACTAACAGGACAATTGATCAAATAAGTTGTACAAACTAGAAAAGTCAGATATGTACACCACTGTGTATTTCAGGATACAGTTCTTTGTTAAACTGTGTATATATACATACACAAACCAGGTACACAGATGGTTAGATTGGTGGTTCTTGTGGACAAGTACAGACAAGTATGCAAGGAACTTGGAAGTGCAAATGTAGTGCTATGTCACTGTTATAATGTATAATAAACCTGCGGCCAATAAATAACTCCAGTTACTCTGTTTTTTCCCTCTACCCTACAGGCCAAATATCTTAGTTGGAAGGTTCAAGCTACAACTGTGGAAGGTGTCAAAGAATTAGATGATATCTTAACACAACTTGTGGTAAGTCTGTAGTCTTCTTCGAAAGCTGTGTAAAACTGACCATTTGTTGACAGCGTAACGAATGGTCGTACCTTCTCACTGTCACTTTCATAGCAGGTTACCTCACAGAGACTATTAACTGTCATGTATGTGAACACAGTGGCGGAGCTAGGGGTATTGGTCAGGGGGCCAGAATAGTCTGTAGGGGCACTTTCGACACTATCTAAGCGGAGCGTACAGAAAATTTTTGAGTAAAGATACTCCCTAGATCGCCGGAAATGACCCTTTCCGGGCCTTGCTTATTTGAAGATAAACAAAGAATTAATAGGTGTCATCGCCATTTTGTCTGAAAATTACACCAACAAAATGTGACAAATGTCAATAGGTATTTGAGAGCGCAATAAAAAAAGTAAATAATCGCGAATTAGTAAAAAGTGGTAAAAAGCTGAAAAGGGCGCCAGCAGTCCATTTGAGTCTGTCGGGGGGCATCCGCCCCCTCTGACTGTATGGACGCTCCGCCACTGCCTCCTCAGCGTTCAGGAATCATTGAAAGTCTCAGAGCCTCCATCTTATTAGCTTAAACAGTGAATGATTTAAGCAAAATTTAACTTGCATAAGTCAAGTGACTTCAGATGATTTTCCTTTGGTGCTGTTTCCATTGTAGTAGTCAGTATAAAAGTAGTGCTCCCTTTTACCCTATCAATCAATTGACGGCAAAACATCGACGGCAACATGGTTTCTTCGCATCTGCTGCCAAATCTCTTAGCAATATCTATTCTAAAGTTACATATTTTTGTAGCCTAAAGTCATATCAGAGACAAATTATGAGGCAAATGTTTGCCTTATTTTTGTTGCCTGAAACACACAACTCTTTTATATGAGGGTTACAAGCTCATTTCTTGTAAGGTCACATCATGTATTGTGGGTGGTGGGGTGGGTGGGTTATACGTGTTGGGTTGGTATGTGGGTGGATATAAGTGTTACTGTTTTCTTGTATTGTTATCTCTCTATTTACTTATGGGAGCGCTCTACTAGACAAGCCCTCTGGATTTTTTGGAGTGCTTCCTTTCACAATTTTCCCTGTTGTTGATATGTTTTGTCACTTAGTTAACTTCTCTGTCTTTATATTGTGAAGAAACAATAAATCAATGAATGAAATGTCAATCAACTTCTTGTTGTAACTACCCTACATGGCTCCAGACCTTTTGGAATGTTCTCAAGCATATAAGCTAGTGATGAGATCAACAAAATATATTTGGAGATTCTTACTCCATCCCAATAATCTGGTTAAAGATACTATTTCTAGATATCTACTAGCTCAAGCTGCTTCTGGTTGTCCATGGAGACAACATCGTCCATTCTGTATCCTCGTTGCTGCTCATGCAATTAAAGTAATATTATATATTTCTGCCTTAGAGGAAATCCCACTATAAGTGTATGATCTAGTCTGTTATTATTATATATGACTCACAGCCATTGTACAGTCGCTTGAACTTTCAGGTACACACAAACCCAACCATCATAATCAATCTGTGAGATGGAGGTAGCTATCATGAACAACATCCCCAAACAGAACAAGAAAAATATCATTTCCTAATTTGGAAGATATCACGGTTTTGATGTTTCTTTCACACACGCAATGTTGAATGCTCAACCAAGGCTTAATATGACGTTATCGAGCCACATGTGCTTCAGTTATCTTAAATTGTTTCCTTGTTTTAGTACATTTGCATATCTTCTGTAATTGAGATGGGTCTTGCAGATGCTGAATCTGAAATATTGAACATCTTAACATGACCTCATCATGGTGGTCTTGTTTTCAGTTTCAAACATTTGTTTAACATTTTACTTTGAAAATATGAAGGTAAATACAAAGAGAAAGTACAAGATTTCAAATCCTATTGGCATGATGACAGATTGGCAGATTTACAGAATGACCAGCTCCCAGATATAACTTTTCTAAACTAAGATAACTATAAAATGGAACAAGATATGTCTTAGCTGTTTTGGGGGAGTTGTCCGTCACAAAGATCTCCTTTCCTATATATAGCCAAAGATGATGGTTGGGTTTGTGTTCCCTTTAGGTATCAATTAATAGCTAATTAATCTCTCTAATCAACAAGTTTTGATTCTCAATTTAAAGTAAGTAGTATCAGGTAATAGGTTTTGTGTAGCATTTTCGAAGGCTCTGAAGTTTGTATCTTGTTGATTTCTATAGTTCCTGTGTAGAAAACTGCTATAATGAGTTTACACAGTTTGCAACTTGACCATTTTGTATCTAGCATTTTGCAACTGCGATACCCGATAAATTATACCCCGAGTATGCATGTTGAGATGTAATGATTGTATTTTATCCTGTTTCTTCCTGTTTTTCAGAGCAACGTTCCAGTCGACATTATGCCAGGGGAGTTTGACCCCACCAATGGAATCCTTCCTCAACAACCATTACATAAATGTATGTTCCCTAAGGCGAATGTTTATCCAACCTTGAACTGTGTCACCAATCCTTACGAAGCTGATATCGCAGGTTGCAGGTGTGTAACACTCCTCCTTGAGTGGTGATCATCTTAAATAACTTGTCTAAATTTGTCTCAACTTGTCTAAATAGTCTGTACCAAGAAAACAGGTGGCTCAAAAACATCTGACTTGGAGACCAACCATTCTTGTTTTTTAAGTTCAATAATTAATTAGAAACAAAGGTGTCAGTGGTATTGGTCCATCCATCTCAAGTCTTGTGAAACTCTGATATGAGGAAAGTTGCTTTTCCACTAAAGAATTGTGTCAATCTTGAGACATTTTCCAAACATTTTGTACCTTTTTTTGTCATTTGATAATATATTGCATACAGTGTTTTTGTGTGTATACCTATCAGGGATGTAGTGTGTAACCTATCAGGGATGTAGTGTGTATTCCTATCAGGGTTCTAGTGTGTACCTATCAGGGATGTAGTGTGTAACCTATCAGGGATGTAGTGTGTAACCTATCAGGGATGTAGTGTGTAACCTATCAGGGATGTTGTGTGTAACCTATCAGATATATAGATAACATGGTCAATTGTTGTTTTTAAATATCAATTTCAATTTTGTGTGTGATTAATACTAGCATGAAAACTTAGGCATCTGGAAGGGATAATTTTCGGAATTAAATTCAGGCAATAATTTCTGGGTAAAACCTTTCGTATAAGATTTGCAGTAATGCGCGATAGGTTGGATTTAAATGTGTCCGACATCGACAAATCTATTTTTCTTTTTCAAATGTCTTCTATTTGTAGAGTTATTGGCACATCCGGCCAACCAGTCACAGATATTTACCAATTTACTACAAATGAAGATCGTCTTGAAATTCTGGAGGAAACTCTGAAAACAGGACATATTGCTCCAACTGCCCCTGATACATTAGGTAAGTGTAAAGGAGGCAGCCCCACCCCTCCTCCCACCACAACCCCACCTCACCATTGCTTTCTTCAACTCCTGTAGGTACATAGCATAGGTGCGTCATATTAAGGATTGTGATGATTTCATTTCATTATATATTTGATCCAATCACAAAAACAGTATACAAACAACAAAGTAAGAAAACACAAAGCGGATCAGGATGTACAAAAGGAAACCAAATTCCTGTAACCCGAAGGTCTGTACACCTTTACAATAAGAGACTTAAATTAGAACTAATATATATATATATAATATTCACAAAAAAACCATAAGAAATATAAGAATTAAAATAGACAAATTACACATGTGATAAAGCTAAGAAATGTTCCTTAATATTGCACACAAATGACTGGTAGGAACCACACAAGAGCAAATTCCTGGTCTCAGGGGGAAGTTCAGACCAAATCCTAGGAAATTGGTTCAAAAAATTCATTTTGAAAAACATTTGTTCTTGCAAAAGCATGGTTAAAAAGTAAATTCTCAGTGTGGCGGGAATTTACAGTGATGTTTACAATAGCAGGACAAGAAAATTTACCAAAAAGGCACTTTGTAACAAAAAGAACCAAGAGAAGTTTATAACGATAAGTAAAAGAATACCAACCAAGAATACTTAAACGAGTACTATATTCCATTTCTTGTCTCCTTTGTCCTAAAATAAAACGAGTTGCACCCCCTTTTGGACCCCTTCCAGTCTACCTTCATGAGTCAGATTCTGTGGTCCCCAGGCAGGTAAACCATAATCTAAAACAGGGACAACCAAGGATTTAAAAAGCATAAGGCGAACCGTGTTGCTCAGACCAGCTGAAACAGAACGAAGGAAGCCAATAAGTTTACGGGCTTTAGCAGAAACATAATCAATGTGACCATTCCAATTTAGTCGACTATCAAAAATAATACATTAGAGATGTCAGATAGTGGTTGGATTGTTAGTTGGCATTCAGGAGGACCTACCAGAGGCTCTTAAGCAGAATTAAAAACAGATAAAAAGTAGTTATTCCGCAATATCTTGGGACTTGTGCAGCAGAGACGTGCCACATTTAAACTTAACAGGCAGGTGTGACTTACGTCTGCTTCTAACAAATGACCAGAAACGCTTGAAATTATCAGAATTAGACAAAAGATCATTCATGTAAGACCAGTAGGCTTTATTAACCTTAGACTGTACTAAGTTCCTAAAGGTTTTGAAAGTATTCCAGTGATCTACTGAATTTGACTGTTTTGCTTTTTTAAACAGCCTACGTTTCTTTTTCAAGAGTTTTGCCAGATCTCCATTTATCCAGGGGCTCTTACCCCTATTATAGGTCACACATTTTGGTGGAATCTCTAACTGCAGCGGACCATAAATCAAGGAAGCCATTCCAGGATGACTCGACATCATGGTCGTTGATCACCATGTCCCAGGGTGCAATATGTAGTAGAGTATTTAAATGCTCAAAATCACCCTGCTTATAATTAAGAAAACTTCTAATGATTTTTGGTTTCTTAGGGAGCTTGAATCTTTTCAAATGGACACTAACAGCATGGTGGTCACTGCCCACCGGATTATCAATTACACTAGTATTAGAAAACTCAGGAGCTGATGTGAATAACAAATCAATCACTGAACCTTGACATGGGTTCAATGCCGAGGGACGAGTGATAC
>JAIPMN010007267.1:0-12675 GCA_020650975.1 Apostichopus californicus
TTTTATGTTTTTCATTAAACAAACTGAACCTGTAGTAGAAGACTGCAAACATATCTCACCGTCCCACTCATATCTCACCGTCCCACTCATTTATGTGTGAAATTTTATGCTTTTCATTGAACGAACTGAACCTGCAGTAGAAGACTGCAAACATATCTCACCGTCCCACTCATATCTCACCGTCCCACTCATATCTCACCGTCCCACTCATTTATGTGTGAAATTTTATGTTTTTCATTAAACAAACTGAACCTGTAGTAGAAGACTGCAAACATATCTCACCGTCCCACTCATATCTCACCGTCCCACTCATTTATGCGTGTAATTTTATGTTTTTCATTAAACAAACTGAACCTGCAGTATAGAAGACTGCAAACATATCTCACCGTCCCACTCATATCTCACCGTCCCACTCATTTATGTGTGAAATTTTATGTTTTTCATTAAACAAACTGAACCTGTAGTAGAAGACTGCAAACATATCTCACCGTCCCACTCATATCTCACTGTCCCACTCATTTATGTGTGAAATTTTATGCTTTTCATTGAACAAACTGAACCTGCAGTAGAAGACTGCAAACATATCTCACCGTCATCATTTTTTTTCTTATCGTCATTCCATTTAATCCTGTGCAGCATCAAACGCTGAAACTTCTTTTGTTGCTTGGGACCTGCGGATAAAAGAAAGAAAAAATGCAACTCTATTAAATCAAATCTGCATTGGGGTCTCAGTGATAGATTTTGGGGGATTTTAATTTGGCATTTTGTGTGTGTATTGTCATCTACAGTACTGGAGATATATTCGAGGACGCGTGCCACTTTCATAAACTTCATAAAATGGATCACGTAGAGCAAACTGTCGGAACGATATTATTGATGTAACCTACTTTACACTATGCCTCTTGTCAGTATGTGGCATAGACAATCAATGACTGAAACAAACAAACAATAACTGCATACATGATACCGCACACATAGATGCAAATAACCTTTGACTGCCAACATAAGCAATGGGCCTTCTGAACTCCTTGTAAATGGTAAGCATTTACATGCCATGTGTGAAAACTGTCCACATTTTTTCTTGTGAAGACATCATGTTTACAAGGATTCAGCCTCTGCTGACCTATGACCTCTTACAACAGGAATGTAATGAATCGTCTACCTACCTCCTTCAACTACCACCACGTTGACATCCTTATGTAGAACCACTGCTCCGGTCATATGCAGCTGTTTACAGTTGGCTTCAACTTTAAACTTCTTTGCCGGGTTGCGGAAGTCCTTCACTCTATAGAGGGCGACGTTGACTCCTAAACTGGTGTCTTCTTTGATTTTTCTCATTTTCTTCTCTTTCCTCTGAGCATCTGTCAACTTGCGAGCTGCATTCGCCTCTTCGTGAGTTCTGAAAAGAAAAAATATGAGGACATGAGTGAGTGTTGCTTGCATTGATACAGAGGTTACTTCTGGGTATTTTTTTTTCTTCTGATGTCTGCTCATTGGTTGCAGTTGTAGTTTTTCACCAGATTCTTATATGGGTACCATAGGTCATAACCTCCTAGTGACAACAATTAAAGAATCAGACACGACTGAGGAAGACAACTCAAATATCTTTGCAGCTTGATTGCAAAAAGTCAAAAGGAAGATATGAAAAATTACAACACAGTTCCTAGACAAAATTGAGAGATCTCTAAAGCAGTGGACCCTTGATGTTAAGATGGACATACCCCTCCCTTCCCCCCTTCCACATACCTCTCTTGCATAAGTGACCCAAGGAAATGTCATTGATTTTGAAACAAACATGGTGCCTCTATCCTGCAAACCTGCATGACTGGCTACTGTATGTTTATATTTGGTCATTTTTTGGGGGGTAACTTCAACCAGGACATCCCTCCCCCATCCCCCCCCCCCCCCACAATCAGCATGCTTCATACTTAATTCCCATTTACAATTATTATCCTCTCCACCCATCCTCCCGGCACACGATGTTAACAAGAGAATGAAGTTGTTATGAAACACCTACTTCTGCCTCTTCTCCATCTGTGCCCTGACGTGGGCTTCCACTTTGGTTGGATCCTGGACGGCCTCTGTTCCTAAGACTCTCATGAGGTTTGCCATACGAACTAGTGAAGGAAAGAACATGATAAGACTACTTTTAAAGCAGCAGGGTGTGTTTGCAGTGTATTTGCTGTCACAACCAGATGTGCTTGAAAAGAAGCTATTATGCAAATGATTTAGATCTTGAGAAAGTCTTTTGATGTTTAAGCAACGTCAATACATAACGCGATCGCCTTTAACTTTTCCAAATAAGAATGAATTTCACATGGGAGAATGTCATAAACTGTTCAGCTTAACTACAGAGAAATAACTCTGTTTCATGTAAAATGACAGGACAGGGAGCTCTTACAGTAGGTACAGCGGATTCTCAAGTAAACTGATTAAATCTGGTAAGCGGGGGAATTGGGTTATGAAAGAAATTTAAAAAAATAACATTTGAAACATAAGACACATTCACAGACAAAACTGTGAACTAATTTAGATAGATTAATAATTTAATCTGTAATTTTAGTGTTGAACAGAACATTGTTCATATAGCTTGAGAGGAATCAGGGTTTCGGTGGATATGGCATGAAAGTCGACCAGTTTAAGAAGGGTACTGAAAAAAAAAACTTGGGAAGTCCTCAGTAGATAAGAAAATCTGAACTGACTGGGCCGATTGGTACTTTAATTTCATGTTTTACTTGTGGTAACTTCCAATAGAGTCTAACTGGATGGACCTGGTTCAGTATAAGGTAGTTTAAGCCCAAGTATTTGACAAGTAAGTTCAAACATCAGAAATGTAATCAATTTCAGAACATGAAAGAGAAGTTTTGATTGAAAGAAAGCTTCCGATGTCCAGCATTCATCCAAATCTCCATTGGGAAAGATCATTGAGTACACAACGAATAACAAATTTGGTTAAAATCTGTATTTTTCTGTTTAACTGCAAACATGCCCTTCTTATTTATTAAAGTTTAAATGACTTTGGAATTCTACAACTTCAGACTGACTGTAAACATTGATAATACTATCAAAATATCAGGCAATATTTTTACTTAAGAGGTAACAAAGCTCTTACCATTAACTTCAGGATCAATGTTTTCACATTAGAGGTAAACTGCTCTTACCTTTAGGTTCACAGTCAATGTTTCCCTTTAGAAGTAATAAAGCTGTAGACTTAAGGTTCAGGGTCAATATTTTCACATTAGAGGTCACAAAACTCTACCTTTAGTTTCAGGGTTAATATTTTCACATTAGAGGTAAACTGCTCTTACCTTTAGGTTCATAATCAATGTTCCCCTTCAGAAATAAAGACGCTGTAGACTTAAGGTTCAGGGCTAATATTTTTATAGTAGAGGTCACAAAACTCTACCATAAGGTTCAGGGTTGATATTTTCAAGTTAGAGGTCACAAAGCTATTACCTTAATATTAAGGGTCGATATTTTCACATTAGAGGTCACAAAGCTATTACCTTAAGGTTCAGGGTTAATATTTAGAGGTCACAAAGCTCTTATCTTTAGGTTCAGGGTCAATATTTTCACATTAGAAGTCACTAAGCACTTACCTTTAGGTTCAGGTGGAGGTTCAAGACCCAATCTGATTTTCTCAGACTGCTCACGTTGAGTTTCCCTCCTTCTCTGCCTCCGTAGTTTCTTCTGTTCTTTCTTCGTCAAGTAGATAGGAATTTCGACTGGTTTGGTTGGTTCAGCTATAAGCGGGAATAAAGAGGAGTTGCCGTGACAGAAACTTGTGGGAAAGACCATTTCAAGTCCTTCTCCATCCAACAAACTTTGAGAGCATTACTTCTGTTCATTTCTGAATGTTCTTTTTTACAAATATTAGCTTATATGATAGCATACCTTTATTTCTTGCAATAAAAGTGTTATCTATGGGGAGAAGGGAGGGGGGAGGGGATTACTACACAAAAAGTTAAGGGCAAGATGGGTGGTTGTTGGCAATTTTGCACTTAATTACAGTATTCCAGTAACATTATCAAACATATGGATTTCATGAAAATATGACAGGAATTAATGAACCTAAGACAACCTCTGCTAGCTTATTCAACAGTAACAAATACCTCTGCTCAATTGGAATAAACTGTCGTTACATTAGGGTTACTAAGTTTGCTAGATTAGTTCAGATCAAAGCTGAACAGATATGAAACTATGACATGTCAGATGTCAGATCTTGAGATTGCATAATTTGAAATTTTGCTTTAAGATGGAAATGCAATTTGATGGGATCCCTCATCCAGATCCCAACCACTTTAAAGTTCTCAGATCAGATAATACTGTTGGACAACATTCATTGTATGACACTTTGTTCAACTATTAATTTGACAATGGCAAAACCAAATTTATATTGATGTAATTGCACAACATGAGGCAATGCCATAGCAAGCTAGACAATAACCAGTGAGTTACTAGAACCTAGAACCCTGATATCGAGATATACTTTGACCAATGTGTTTACCTGGAGGTTGCATTTGTATAGGATGCTCGACCAGGTATGTTATCCCGGTAAACTTGTCTCCAGTTTTACTGTCAGAGCCGTGTGCTCCCTCTTGGATATCATCGTAGGAATCTGACTGCAGTATGACTGAATCCCACCACTCCACAGTCGGTGTTTCTGTACCACTCTGACGAAGAAAGAAAACTAGAGCAATGAAGACAATACTAGCCAGGAATGGTAAGAGAAACAAAAGAAGCCTACAATGTTAGAATAAATTGGTTACCTTGATTATTGTGCTACTTGTTGGTTTACTTTAGGTATAAATTTGGTAAGGAAACCATATGACTCCTTTGAAAACTTCTTAAACGATAATTGTGGGAAACTCAAGCTTATTCCATTTCTGGCAAGCAGGCAGGAGTCTTGCTTTCCTCTAAATCACATGGACAATAGTATACTCCACCAACCGACTGCATTCTGAAATACTGATGGGGTCACAAGATTTCATCTCCAAAGAGTGAACTTGTATTGAATAAAGGTGTTTGAAAATTTTGAAAGAAATTAACTACTTCAAGATACATGGGTAGTCACACAGTCCCATCCAGAGAGAAGGGTGTGTTAGACAGGGGCAATGGAAGGGGAATGGGAAAAGGGGTGGTATGGAGGGTGCACACATTAAGGATTGCCCCTGGGTACTGCACATCATTTTTGCAGACTGGGCCAGAACCTCTGGGCTTCTGGTCACAAATCTATGCATGTTCCTTACAACACTGTATAAAGAAGACAATTTTTATAATTTTCCAGGGAATGAGAATAACTTGTTTACCAGTGTAAATTATGGTCATACATATTTAAGCTGATTTTGAGCGTCATGATTAACTTTTACAAAACTATGACTATCTTTAAGATATTACATCTCTTTATTTAGAGATATTACCACACTTTCCTCTTCAACTTTGAATGATGACTTAACTCTTCCTAACTTTACCCAATCACAACATGTGTGTTTGTGTCCCTTGCTACAAATCCAATTCCAAAAGGCTCCGAAGTCTCGCAAACTTACCAACTCTTTCTTTGGTGTGATCAGAGCCAGTTTCGTTGCTGATGTAATTCCGGTTTTCTTGGCTACCTGAGCTATCTCGTTTTGTAGCTTCTCTAACTGAGACTGAGAACAAGGAGGAGAAAATGACACAACATGAGCTATAACCATCACCACTCATAGAAACAAAATGTGGAAATTTACCAAAGAATGACTGCAACACTATAGAGACAATGTGGTCAATTGACAATAACATTGGCAGTTTCATTGTTTTGTAGCAACAAAATGTGGAAAATTACCACAGAATGACTGCAACCCTTTCGACAACGATTTGGTCAATTGACAAAAAAATTGGCTATTTTACTTTTGTGTGTTTGATTGATGATCTCTCTAATTAAATTTGACTCATGATAACAAAGGACTATTATAACTGACATAAAGTGTGACCTGCATTGACAGGAACTGTGCAAAGATGGTCTGAAAAATTTGTTAACATGTTTCATATTTCATAAAATAATTCTGCTATTTAAGGATTATACAACAATAATGCACCAATACAATCTTAGGAATCTCCCACATTTTCTTCCACAAAACCTTAATGGTTTATCTAATTTGTAAACCAGACATTTTGCCATGTTAGCGTCACATGTACATAACATATCAAATTTTCAAGTTTTCCCCCAATTTCTTCATTATATATATTGGAATAAAACTTTACAGTTCAAGCTAGACTTTATTATCGAGTAGTACCAATCACTTGTCAAAATCAACAGCAAGCTGTTTTAAAACTTTGACAAAAACATTGGCAATGAGGGAACAGTTGCTCATTATGTTGAAAATAGAAAAGAAAGTTTCCATTTTATCTTCCTTTGCCGCCCAAACAGGACTGTATTACTCTCACAGCTATAACTACAAACATAACAACGCAGCCACCTTTTCTGACTTAAAACCATAATTTTAAGGGCTCTGTGATGGAATCCAGCTATTAATCTTAATTAACTTACCTTTGCTCGGATTCTCTGGGCTATTCTTTCAAATCTGCCTTGCTCGAAAAACTTGAATGTTTTTCTCGCTCTCTGTTCTTGATTACCAGTGAGCCGTGCGTCAAAAAATTTGGAAGAATTGAGATTTATATCTTGTGGTTTCTCTTGCTGTGTGGCTTTGAATTCCTCCCTTCTCTTTGCTCTGATGTTTGCCTAAAGGAGAATTCATAAAAAGAAACAGATACTTTATAACTTCAAGAATGGATTACGTGTGAATAAAGCCAATTCCACCAAAACTCTAATGGGTCATATGTAAAGGAACAAAGGAAGAAGAGACTGTGAATAATGCAGATATATAAATATTGTCAAAGTTAACAAAGACTGTTTACACACCAATTTCCTTGAAATAATAGAGAATAAAGGGTAAAGGCTCCTTCAACATAGAGAAGAGGACACTACCAATTCTGATGGATGCAACTTGATGTAAATGCTTGATTTCACAATGTAACAACAGAGCTTGAGGTGCAGCAAAAGATTATCTTTAAGCTCCCTATGTTTTCTTATAACCAATATACAAACAGGTATCATAATATCTAACAAAATAATTCCTTTTTGGCCTTTTTTGCAGTCATGCGTATCAGAAAGTCACATTATTACAAAGACTTTGATAGTTTTTTGTTGTTGTAAATATTGCGAAAACCATGATCAGATTCCACACTGATGTCACAGACTTTGCTCACAAACTGTAAGCTATTATTGGTGAATCATACGAGGCAATGACGACTTGACAGTTTTTCCTGCAACTTTTGGACCTTGGCTAAATAAAATATAATTAGAGAGGAAGGTGGTACCATTGCAGAACAAATTTTAGTCCATCTTAGCATATTATTTCAGCTGAAACATTTCTTAGGGAACAAGCAGGCATAGACAATTGGGGTATGCACCTTGGGAAAACTGGAACCATTCAGCATGTACACTTATAGTACATAAAGTGACCTACCTTAATTGTTGGAACAAACTTTGGAAGTTGAATAACTCTGCCTCGTGCATCCACTGTGCGGCCATATTCATCAAGGATCAAGTCAGTGGGACCCGTTGGTCTGCAAGGATGAAAAAATAGCTAACAATTTGTTTATTTGTTTTCTTGAATGGTAGCATGTCCCATTTTAAAACTCTAAATGTATGTAACCATGGTAACAAACAACATTAATACAAAACTTGAGTCCGAGCTGTATAATGCTGCTGTCATACATCAGAACAGATGTTAATAGGTGTTTGAAGTGAAATATCTTCAAAGAAAGTTTGAGACAATTCTATTAATGGCGAGTTTTCAACATTTAATGCAGAATACATGATTTCATTAAACCAATCAATTCAACAATGTACAGTAACAACACAACACCACTGACACATCAGTGGTAAACAATAATAAAATCGGAGGGCTACCTAAAGCAGAATAATATGATCAACTAGACTGACATGTACTCTAGACAAACAGCATACCATGCAGAGGGGTATGTACAGGCATACAGCTTTTCACATACACCAAGGTACCCTTAGCTTGATGATGTATCATCTACTATTAAAGTGACTTAAAGGATGAACTCTCACCCTGCAAGTAAAGTCACATATATGTCATCTTCTTTCAACACAAAACAACCCAATGTTGGCCAGCCACACATTACAAATTTCCAGTGTCTCTGACAATTGATGAATACTCACACAGCCATAACCACAGGCTTCCCATCTTCTTCCTTGGGCGGGGGAGGCTCATCAGACTGTTCAGGCTGGGGAGCTGGTTGCTTGTTCAGTCCAGTGCTCTCCATAGAGGCCTTGATACGGGCCTGTATCTCTGCGGCTCTTTGTACCTTTTGCATGGCATCGTTCACAAGGGCTTGGGTTTCAGAGACAGTAGGGATGTGTTGGGCTGGTGCAGCAGGAGTTGTGGGGACCTTCCTACCTGAAGGCTGTGACAGTCAAAACCAATTTTTTAATTATTTTATCCATGAAGAATTTAAAATAAGAGAATCCTCTACCGTTGCCAGGCACATGACTATGTTTGTAAATCCTGTATGTTTTGATTTTAGGTATAAAGATGTGAATGTTGGTCAATCAGAAAGTATCATTAGTTTGATCTTCATCCAATATATTTCATTTTTATTGACCGATAATCTTGCCAAAAATTTAGGATAACAAAAATAAAAGGCCTTTCAACCAATGCCAACCTGTAATGCCAAACTAAATACTGGTCCACCAAACTAGATATTTGTCCACCAAACTAGATATTTGTCCAATATCATGAAATAAAGTATGTTATGGAAATTAATACAAGGATGTATTATTTCAATCTGTACAACTCTGTTCACACTATTATTACTTCAATAACAAATAACAACATCAAGACTGACTGACTGACTAATAACGAGCATCATCTTACCAATCCACTGCGCTGTGTTCTTCCAGCTATGATCTGTTGACGGGCTGCCTCCATCATGTTCTTGATCTGGGAGGATGACAGCTGTCCCGCATCATCCATTGCAGGAACATACTTTTCATCGTCTTCATCTTCTGTGAAGTGAGACAATCTCTTCCTCTTTGGTCTTCCTGGGTCTTCATCCTTCACAAGAGAACATATTTATATACATTAAACACATTAACATTAACAGAGTCTACACGTTATCATAGCAAAACTAGATGTAACGCCAAACCTTCAGCTCTGTCAGTCTCACAAACAACACAGTGATTGTTCATCTTCTCTTTATCAGTTCACTTCAATCATACAAGGGGTTGAGTATGGCAACATCACAAACAGTAGGGTAATATGAAGAATGCTCACACCAAACTTGAGCAGTAAGCAAGAGAATTAGTTGTTATGTTACTGATTAAAGTATGTAGATTAAGGTACTGGTAAAGGATATTTCATCATGATATTAAATCAAACAGTTAAATTAATAACTTTGTAACTATTTGCAATGATACCCAAAAGGACCTTGGAATAAATGAAACAGGGATAGCAATAATGTTAAATATTAACTGACGCAGACTGATACAACTCACCTTCACAGCTGATCGCTTCTTAGTTTTCAGCGCGGCTTGTTTTTGGCTGATCGTAGCGAACAGAGATTCCACAAATCTCGGTGCTGATTCTTCCAACAATGGAGTCAGCATATCTGCAAACATTTGTGAAAGTAGGAATGGCATAAACATTAAATATTATGCATACTTCCAGCATGGATTATTCACTCAACTAAACAACACCAAATGTAATACCAAGCATAATATTGGTACAGTATTTGAACAAAATGCCTACAGGGAGGGACACTTGGAATTTAGGATAAATTTAAGCAAATTGATGTACGTTTTCTCTTATCGACTATTAGAGGTACACTATTTATTATTGGCTCACTGAAGACTGTCTTGGGAAATAACTGCAACATATCACAAGTTGAAAGCAGTATTGTTACTTGCAATACTGTACAATATAATATACTAGTTGTGAACAGCGTAGGTAACTTTATGCTCTTTATACATTGGCAGCTCACATCTGTATAAGTATAATGTCAATAGCTGAGTCATAGTAAAGTAATACAACATACAATACTGGAATATACAGGTACTTTCTCAGCCTAATCAACATAACTAAAGTTACATATATGCTCTCAAGACAAACAATCACACTGCATAGTATACAATCTGATTTGTTTCTATTTCTGATTCTGTGTTGATTCATTATAAATTTGAATGCAAAATTTGAATGTTTTTATGCTTACCAATTGCTTTACTTTTACTCATTCCTTTGGCCACACAATTGAGAGCAGCGGTAACCACAGCAGAGTCTGAGAATCCCAACACATGTCGTAAGGTTTCATCGACTGCTGGCTTCAAGTCCTCTAAATCTCTCTTTGAAAGAGACATTGTTGATATAAAGAATCACTGAATGCAAAGACTACTTCCAATTCTCACAAGAACGTTGAAAACCTACAAAACAAAACAAAACAAAACTGTCTTGAGAACCATCTTGTATGAATATTAAGACAATTTACTGAACTCAATGAGATTCAATATTGCAATATTTAGGATTTAATATTTAGATTTGGTGCAGGCCTATAGATAAATGCAGATCTAATACTAGTACTGTAAGAAGGCACACTATAAAGTAACAAGTTGTTGCTGTCTGGGAATAGGTCACAATGATGGGTCCCCCTCATTTTTGTGACAAAATTATTCTGAAGGCTTCCTACACTGGCACCAAATTTGAAGTTAAAAGCAATATGCCTTATGTACAGTTAGAATAATTGCAACTGTTGGAAATATCCCCAAATCTGGACATTTTAAACTTTGTAAATACACCTGAAAAGATAGGAAACAAATGTTTGAAGGAATCAGGATGTGTGGCAATCCTACCTATTGTACTTATCTGAACACATATATATAAGTATATTGAAAATTTACTTTTGAAATCTACACAGCATTATAATCAGAGAATAATGTAGTAGTCAAATTTTGTATCCATGGCAGTTTTGAAGGCTTTGGTTTTGTGACTCATAAAATTAAATACTATGTTCAAAAACTGCTATGCTTCTTTGTACTTGTAAAGCAATTTGATCATTAAGCATAGCAGTTTGCAATGCAATGGCGGAGAGAATACAAATAACTGCCATAATGTTTTCAGGTGCATTGGTTGTTTGCAAATAAAATAACAGTGGCAGCTGAAAAGGTCCATGTAAGAGGAAACAGACATAACCATAACATTTTGACTTCATGATTGTGTCATGCATAAGCGAAAAGTAGTCAATTTGCAAGTTTACGCACAACACATTTAGCTGAGACTTAGGCCTAGTATTTTCCGCACTTATCCACTGTTTCCTTTGGAGTTCCACATGCAAAGGAAAAACCATGTTCAGTCTGGCCTAAGCCTGCCCTAACTACCATTTCCTTAATAGTGTGCTTGAAGTTTACCATGGATCAAAATCTCTTTTCTACCGTTACTGTGTGTGTGTATATGTTGTGGGTATGGTTTTCGGGGCCCCTAAGTTAAGCCCAACACTAACTTGATCCTAACCACAAACACACCACTTGTACCCACAAACGCATGCTTGTAGTGTTACTGTTAGCCTAACGTTAGGCTTACTATACCCAGCATTAAGTCTACAACGATTTGCAAACGTTTCGCATTAGTTAATGGCTTTTAACGTGCATCACCTATGATTACTAATACTGGTATGTTAAATCCTAAAATCATCACAGGAATTCGCTTACCAGTAAAATTGTTGCTGTAATTTAGCATTCGTTGCTATGAAAGTTAATTCCTTGCAACATTTGTTAATGGGACACCAGTTTTTCAACTGGTTGTTTGTGGTCCTCACGTTGTGTTTTGCAGGCTTCCTTTGGAAACGTGTGTGACCATATTTGAAGAAATAATCAGCTAGCTCAATAGTATGGTGCAACCAAACTTAAACGTCACAAGTAACTATTTTTCAAAGTCTTGTAGAGTTACTATCTGTTTTTTCTTCTTCTCGTTTTTACAGAGAAAGAATGAATCGCGTTTCTAATCATATCTATTATTTTCAATGAAACTGCGAAAATTGTCTATATCAACAACATGAATAAAAAAAAATCAGAATTCTCATATAAAGCCGATATGTTTACGTTAAAAAAAAAAGAAAATCAAAACTTTCCAGAAAAGTATCCATTCTCAAAATTTCAACAATAGAGAGTCAAAGTTTCTAGAAAGAATAATACTTCGAGGTCTCAGAAAAGTTGTGTTCCACCATTCAAACTAACCTGGATTTTATTCGATAGAAACACAAAACATTAATTTATCAATTTATTATTTTTTTTGCGTAAGGCACTAATGTGGGATAAACTCGATAAAATATTTGGAATAATGCAATCAAGTGACTTATAATTTCCCTAAATACAAATATGAATGACGAGCGGACGGCCAACGAGAAGGTATCCTTGCACTAACAGGAGAAACACTTACCCCTTGCTACTGCGCAAGGCAAAAGATCTGTGTGAGCAGTGGCGTAGGAAAGTACTTTTGAGTGGGGGGGCTGAAGACTGATGGCCGGCCTGGGAGAGGGGTCTTTTTTTGGATTTTTTTTGCATTTCCAGGTGGCCTCAGATGCAATTTGGTGCAATATAGCACACTTCAACACCCACTCCAT
>JAIPMN010007267.1:12698-41100 GCA_020650975.1 Apostichopus californicus
CGCCCCCCAGCCCCACCGGTTCCTACGCCCTTGTGTGTGAGTGTGTGCGTGTGTGTATGGTTTTGTTTGTTGATATTGCTATTTACTTGCTTTCGACTATGTTAATTTTTTGTTCTCGTGTGTTTTGTTTTGTGTGTGTTCAAAACTTGTGTTACAATTTGATTGTTTCTATATGTGTCATTATGAATAACTATAATTGTAATAGTATTGCGTATACTGTAGGTAAGTCCTAAATTACGCATAAGCATATAGTTACGAACCAACGTATACATGCTTTGAACACACACACACGCGCACAAACATACAATCAAATAGACGCTGAAGCTGAATCAGATAATTAACTGATAGTAATAAGCGAGATTTTAACCGTTTAATCAAGTCAAGAAACGGTTCTAAACTTTTGTTTATTTTTATTAAATGTTAAGTTTTTTTACTTCAAGTTTGAAGTCAAAACAACTTCGCCTAATCTCATTGTTCTACTACAATTTGTGTTTGTTTGTAGTAAACGATATGATGCACAAGCATTGTTTCTATAGCTCAACGTTCCACTATAAATATAATATGAAACACGTTAGGCCTTTATTTACTGCTAAAGTCAGTTATGATGATGATTGTTATTTAGAAAAACGAGTAGGCATCATACCCTAGTAGACAGTGAGAAGTGCTCCCCAAACATGACCTATAGTAGCCATCACAAAGTCTTCTGAAATCCCTTTCCCTGAAAGGAGAAAACACAAAAGATATGTACGGGAATTAATCTATTCTAGTTTAACCGCATCCGTAAGTCTCAATTTAATTTTAATAAGTATCAACCGATCTCAATAGATTCAATAAATATATATATCATTGGTTCCCAATAAATTCGAAGTCAAAATATCTCACATGAAAAATGTGTGACGTCACCATACAGGCATTGTCGGTCTTACAGCCATATCTTTCCATAACTCCGCCGTTATCTGTCGTGACGTCAGAGGCAAATTCAACTAAAGAATTCTGATCAAAGGTATGTAATATAAGACTAATATGTTCAAATCTGTGCAAGAATTTCAGAAGATATAACTTGATCGTTATGATAAAAGATGAATAAAGTGTGCCGGGATATTCATAATGGTATGGGAATGTTAGTTTGTTTACCGCTCACAATTAATTAGTGTAAATACAATATAGCCAATATAGCTAAATCATCTTTTTTGGGGTTCTCTTTTACTTGGCGGCGGAACTTGGGTATATTCGTTCAGTCTGTTGCATGATGCTTTCATCCAAACTGTTATAAAATGCTCTTCTCTTTTTGTTTTTGATTTTCAGTGGTCGGATTAAGCGCACCAGGGCTAGATCAGGCAAGGTAAGTATACCTCATTGATTCAGATAATCACGAATGTCGTTACCAGCTTGTGCGTTCATCAGCTATTCATCAAAGTATGCAGGAATTTAACTGCTATATTGTTAATTAAATTAACAGCATACTCTATTACGGAAAAGAACAAAGACTGCTTTATCTGATCTATAGATGCGCTGTATAGACCTACACGTTCAGGTCTGTCTATATGTACACTGTATACGTGGGCTTTCAGTATATAGCCTTTATAAGAAGACGTTAACTTAACCACTATACTTTCAATGGGACTTTGGTTGAGAGTGGAACAAGTCGGTTTGTTACACAGGCTCTATTTCTTAAACAGTAACTTCATTTGCACACTTCGGAATAGATTATCTTCTCCACAGTATTGGTACTGAATTATCTTTATGTAAGTACCAATACTATTTATGGACAAATGTTCCTTATCGCGGTTTCCAGTAGAACAATATTATATGTCTTATCATTGGCAAATAATATTAACGGAATAACTCGCGTATATTCCACATGAACATGCTGCTGGAGATTTTAGTCTGGTATAGGTCAATGCGAACAATTCCAACTCTTGTAACAATATGGAGCGCATGATACTAAACATTCGACATACCGGAGATTTCGGCAATATTATGGTTTCATATATACCAAATATGTTGACAACAATATACTCGTAATGTAATTTGTCATTGTAACATAACTAAAAACAGGAATTTCGGAATAAATACAGGAATTTCGGAACGAAATTTAGTATTTTCGGAACTAAATACAGGATTTTCGGAACTAAATACAGGATTTTCGGAACTAATTCAGGATTGTCGGAACTAATTCAGGATTTTCGGAACTAAATTCAGGATTTTCGGAACTAAATTCAGGATATTTGGAACTAAATACAGGATTTTCGGAACTAATTTCAGAACTAAGTACATGAATTTCGGAACTAAATACAGGATTTTGGAACTAAATTTAGGATTTTTGGAACTAAAATCAGGGTTCAAAAAAGAACCTGCGTAGATCAATGAACTGCTTATGGCAACCCTCTGCTCCGGATAAGGAGGCTCTCTGCCTATACGCCGTACCGAACACAAACAATCAAACGGCGCCATTTTGATTTCCCTTGCCCTGGATACTTTCAAGGGATATCTTTATTTCCAATCTAAGTTGTGTCGGATTCTATTTGTCAATCGTGGTGATCGACTGATCTTTTACTTCGCCGGTCCGTGGTAAGTATCTAGGGACAGTAAGGGGACCGAGGGGAAGGAAGGGAACAGATGAGGAAGAAAAACCGTGAGTACACTTTTTCTATACTAAATGTTCCAGATCGTCTTACTATAACAGTGGACATACATTGAGACCCCATTTGAGACTTATTTAAACCATTTATTCAACGGATACGAAACAAAGCGTAATGAATTATAAATCTCAACGTAATTATAAATAATATTTGTAATTCCAAACTAACTACGCATAGTCAAGATAAGTCATTTATTCTATCGATGAAAAACAAAGTGTACTTAAAACTCTGGCTTATTTAAACAATTTTAAGTATCTAATTAAATCAAATGGGAAAATATACAATACAAAACGTGCTTAATTACTTAATTCAATTCTCATTACAAATCCCCATAACTTATCTCGCGGATAAGTGGATTAACTTAAACCAGCGATTAAAATAAATCTAACATATCATTTTCCTTTAAGAGAGAACGATATTTCTCTCCGTTCTCTCCACGTTCTTCAAATTTGAAGACCACGAAAGTATCCATTATTTCCTTTGCCTCGTAGCTCACTTGTATCTTCATCGCTGAAGGCGAAAAGAACAAAGTTAAGATTTTGCTGTACACCACTTTTCAATTTTCTATTGTAAAGATTTGTAAGATTTTTTTGGGGCAATATTTTTATGTGTAGCTGAAGGCGCTATTATGACATAACACTTGCATTTAAAGTTCAGTAATAATTTTTTTTTAAAATATCTATAAGACCGTAGCTTTCAGGGAAACAGTACAGAATTTTGCATTCATGAAAGTATGTCGCTTGAGTACAAGCGTTTTACCCAATTATCCACACCGTGCCTCGTTAGAAAGACATCAGCTCGTTTGGTTTTACTTTTCCAACCACATATATTACCTTGGGATTCCACCACACCTTATCTTCCATTTCCGAAAAGGTATGACTTAGATATAACTTATGCACTTGTGCAAAAAAATTGCGAACGAAAGACCACAAAAGGGATAATACAGCCAGTGTATTTATATATGCAAACGCACTATACCGAACGGCAGTTCCTTACCTGCCGATGTCGATTCCATTCTCGATGAAGTATTGACATTATCGTAAAAGAGACCCGGTTACCGAGGCATTCCGGAACCGGTTAAACCAGCTACAACCGAAATAAAACCGTGTCAAGTTCAATTTGCTATGTGCACTTTTCGGTGATGATACAGTAAGTAATCTAATTATCAAAACGTTGTTTTACGCTTGTCACAAGTTGTTTGTATTTATGTAAAATATTTATGCTTATTTCTAAGCCACAGATGCTCATAGTTTGATACTATTCGTAAGTATTCATAGATTAATCCTATTCGTAAGAAATCTAAGCCACACATATTCATAGTTTAATCATCGTTAGTATTCTAAGCCACAGATATTCATAGTTTAATCCAATTCTTAAGTATTCTAAGCCACATATATTAACAGTTTAATCCTATTCGTTAGTATTCAAAGCCACAGATATTAATAGATTAATCCTATTCGTAAGTATTCTAAACCACAGATATTCATAGTTTAATCCTATTCGTTAGTATTCAAAGCCACAGATATTAATAGATTAATCCTATTCGTAAGTATTCTAAGCCACAGATATTCATAGATTAATCCTATTCGTTAGTATTCAAAGCCACAGATATTCATAGATTAATCCTATTCGTAAGTTTTCTAAGCCACAGATATTCATAGTTTAATCATCGTTAGTATTCTAAGCCACAGATATTCATAGTTTAATCCAATTCTTAAGTATTCTAAGCCACAGATATTCATAGTTTAATCCTATTCGTAAGCATTCTAAGCCACATATATACATAGATTAATCCTATTCGTAAGTTAATCTAAGCCACAGATATTCATAGTTTTATCCTATTCGTAAGTATTGTTTGCCACGGATATTTATACTTAGATCCACAATTTAAGTGTTGAAAGCCATAGACTTCCATAAGTAAGTTTATCTATGTTAGTTTTGGAAGCCACAGATATTCATAGATTTATCCTATTCATAAGTATTCTAAGCCACAAGTGTACTAAGCCGCAGATATTAATAGTTTAATTCTATTCGTAAGTATTCTAAGCCACACGTGTTCATAGTTAAATCATCGTAAGTATTCTAAGCCACAGATATTCATAGTTTAATCCTATTCGTAAGTATTCTAAGACACAGATATTCATAGTTTAATCCTATTCGTAAGTATTCTAAGCCACGGATATAAAGAAGTTTTATCCTATTCGTAAGAATTCTAAGCCACAGATATTCATACATAGATCCTCAATGTAAAGTGGTGAAAGCCACATACTTTCATAAGTAGGTTTATCTATGTTAGTTTTGCAAGCCAGAGATATTCATAGAATAATCCTATTCGTAAGTATTCTAAGCCACACATATTCATAGATTGATCCTATTCTTAAGTATTCTAAGCCACATATATTGTCAGTTTAATCCTATTCGTGATTAATCTAAGCCACACATGTTCATAGTTTAATCATCGTAAGTATTGTAAGTCACAGATATTCATAGATTAATACAATTCGTAAGTTTTCCAAGCCAGAGATATTCATAGATTAATCCTATTCGTAAGTATTCTAAGCCACAGATTTTCATAGATTAAACCTATTCGTAAGTATTCTAAGCCACATATTCATAGTTTCATCCTATTCGTAAGTATTCTAAGCCACACATATTCATAGTTAAATCATACATGCTACGGGTGGGAGGGTGAATTATGCAATATATTTGATATGTTTTAACAGTTTTTCTTTGCCTTTTTCTTTCAGAACCAGAAGGTGGGCGGAGATGAATTAAGACGAAGGACAACCATGACTCCGGAGGACGCCCAGAGAAGATGGACGGGGTCCACGGGTGGGAGGGTGAATTATACAATAGATTTGATATGTTTTAACTGTATTTCGCAGCCTAGCTCTATCAGATTAGATAGTCAAGAGATAGATGAAGAAGCAGGACGGCACCTGGAGATGGACGAAGAAGCGGAATGACAACTAAAGATGACGGAGAGGACCCTGGATGGGTTGGGGTTATACAGTGTGTTTGATATGTTTTAACTGTTTTTCTTGGCCTTGTTCTTTCAGATCCGGAAGGTGGACGGAACTGAATTAAGACGAAGGACAACCATGATTCTGGAGGCCGCACAGAGAAGACGGTCGCGGGCCACGGGCGGGAGGGTGAATTATGCGATATAGTTGATATGTTAAAACTGTTTTTTTAGCCTTGTTCTTTCAGATCCAGAAGGTGGACGGAGATGAATTAAGACGAAGGACAACCATGTCTCCGGAGGACGCCCAGAGAAGACGAATGGGGAGGGGATGGGGGCACGGGTGGGAGGGTGTATTATGCAATATATTTTATATGCTTTAACTGTTTTTCTTATCCTTGTTATTTCAGATTTGATAGCTGTGAGATGGATAAAGATGTAGGACAAAACCAGGAGATGGCGGAATGTGGATGAGGACAGGAGATGGGTGAAGAAGCGGAACGACAACAAAAGATGACGGAGAGGACCCCTGGACGGGTGTGTGGGTTATACAATGTGCTTGATGTGTTTTAACTGTTTTTCTTGGCCTTGTTCTTTCAGATCCAGAAGGTGGACGGAGATGAATTAAGACGAAGGACAACCATGACTCTGGAGGACGCCCAAAGAAGACGGACGGGGGGCCACGGGTAGGAGGGTGAATTATGCAATATATTTAATTGGTTTTAACTGTTTTTCTTAGCCTTATTCTTTCAGATCCGGAAGGTGGACGGAGGTGACGAAGGACAACCATGATTCTGGAGGCCGCACAGAGAAGACGGACGCGGGCCAGGGTTGGGAGGGTAAATTATGCGATATAGTTGATATGTTAAAACTGTTTTTTTAGCCTTGTTCTTTCAGATCCAGAAGGTGGACGGAGATGAATTAAGACAAAGGACAACCATGACTCTGGAGGACGCCCCGAAAAGACAGACATATGCCACGGGTGAATTATGCAATATATTTGATATGTTTGAACTGTTTTTCTTAGCGTTGTTCTTTCAGATCCAGAAGGTGGACGGTGATGATTTAAGAGAAGGACAACCATGACTCTGGAGGATGCCCACAGAAGACGGACGAGGGGCCTGGCTGGGAGGGAGAATTTGTAATATATTTGATATGTTTGAACTGTTTTTCTTAGCCTTGTTCTTTCAGATCCAGAAGGTGGACGGTGATGATTTAAGAGGACAACCATGACTCTGGAGGATGCCCACAGAAGACGGACGAGGGGCCTGGCTGGGAGGGTGAATTTTGCAATATATTGATATGTTTGAACTGTTTTTCTTAGCCTTGTTCTTTCAGATCTGAAAGATGACGGACAGAACCCCTGGATGGGTTACGTGTTTGATATGCTTTAACTGTTTTTCTTAGCCTTGTTCTTTCAGATTTGATAGCCGGAAGATGGATAAAGATGCAGGACGGCACCTGGAGATGGTAGATGGTGGATGAGGAAAGGAGATGCATGAAGAAGAGGAACGACAACAAAAGATGACAGATAGGTCCCCTGGATGGGTTGGGGTTATACAGTGTGTTTGATATGTTTTAACTGTTTTTCTTACCCTTTTCCTTTCAGATCCAGAAGGTGGACGGAGAGGAATTAAGACGAAGGATAACCGTGACTCTGGAGGACGCCCAGAGAAGACGTACCGGGGGCCATGGGTGGGAGGGTGAATTATGCAATATATTTGATATGTTAAAACTGTTTTTCTTAGCCTTGTTCTTTCAGATTTGATAGCCAAGAGATGGATGAAGATGCAGGACGGCACCTGGAGATGGTGGAAGGTGGATTGGGACAGGAACTGGATGAAGAAGCAGAACGACAACAAAAGATGACGGACAGGACCTCTGGATGGGTGGGTGTGTTATACTGTGTGTTTGATATGTTTTAACTGTTTTTCTTAGCCTTGTTCTTTCAGATTTGATAGCCGGGAGTTGGATAAAGATGCAGGACAGCACTTGGAGATGGTGAAAGTAGATGACAGGAGGTGGATGAAGAAGTGGAGCGACAACAAAAGATGACGGACAGGACCACTGGATGGGTTGGTGGGTTATACAGTGTGCTTGATATGTTTTAACTGTTTTTCTAACCTTGTTCCGCTTTCAGATCCGGAAGGACAACTCCCTGCTGAGAGCAAGGATGACACGAATAGCGACGCAGCATTTTCGGTTTGCGAGTGTAAACTTCCGTCAACTGAAAATTTGTTTCGGTGCAACGGTGAAAGTTGCTGGTGGACTGCAAACAAAAAACGCTGGAGTGGATTTGTTCCTCTTCAAAGGTACGAGTAGAAACCAGACATTAATTAAGTGCTTGTAACTGCAATTGATAAGATCCAGCATGAATCATTCCCTTTAATTGGCATAGGTTTCCTTACTTCATTCATCGTTACTAGGCCTGTTCGGCGTGGGCTAATGTTACTCCACTTGTTCCTAAATTTAGCGAAATGCAAATCTAGGCTATGCATTTTTATGGACTCGCCTATTTTTCTTTATGTGCGTGCGTGGGTCTTTTAATCACTGAGGCCTAGACCCTATGTCAGTTAACCTGGAATTGGAATATGGTTTCTTTATTGGATAGGACTACTGCTGGGCCATCTAAAAATATGTGGAAAATACAGGTTAAAAGTTATAATTGTGTAGCATGGTGGGCTTGTAAAAGTAACTCTGCTTTGCTGCAAATAGTTTAGGTTGCCTGCTCTATCCTTGCTACATTAAATTTTAGTAATATTTGAAGGTGTAACAAGTACGAAGGTGCGTCAACTATAAAACCTTTACTATATATGATAAAAGATAAGCCCCTTATTGAAGTTGTTAATATGAGTTATGACAATGCAATCCAATCCAAGTTCCACACAGTTTCAGGATCTCCTAGAGATAAGGCAGTAAGGATGGTGGTCTCACTGTTTGTTATCTTTACCTTCGCATTACAAGATGTGCACATACAATACTTACCTCACCTCCAAGTAATGAACCTTTTTTTTAGTTGATTGTTAAAAAATATCTATGAATCTGCTCCACATCAGGATTAATGACAGTTAAGCCTAAGGTGAGTAATTTTCGGAATGTCACATTCAGTTGGAAATGGACTCTTTAAAAATCTATATTTCATTTAATTTTTCTTGTAGAAACCTTCTCAAACATCTGAGAGGACTGGAATGGAAATTGGACCCTCACTAGAAGCCACATCTGGCACTACCACCAACTTAAACTAAGTTTAATTTCGTTGTGGAACTTTCCAAACTTTAATTATTGGTGTAGTTCAGGAGCAAGAAATTAACTTTAAGAATGATTTGAAGGAATGTTTACATTCTTTGGTACATGTGCGTGGAGAGGTAATATAGCTTTCTTTGAAGAATATTTGTTTTACGTCATTTTTATTATGATATGTTAAGATATTATTCGAAGCAATATCCATAGGTCACAATGTCCAGCACAGAATATATCAAGATGTTTATTTGATTCTACTATAAACTTAGCAGCTCAATTTAAGTGCAACATTGTTTGCTACAATTGTTGCTATCACACAAAAGTCACAAAGTGCACTGGGTTGTGGAATCATAAAGAGGGTACCTCATAGCACTTCCTATATTATTTATATAGTTATATTTATTAAATGTATTATTGTTCTCTACAACTTTGCAATCAGGAAGCATATGATTTGAGTAAAGAAATATAAACAACCTTCTGCAAAGTCACATATTGCACTAAGCACTGGAATCATGGAGAGGGGGAGGGGTTGTTTCTTATATCACCACACCCAAAATGAAAGTTCTGCTTGGACCCAAAGGCTAACAAATGCATACTATTGAAATTTAATAATTGAATATGAATTTTCTTTCATAGTTGAAAAAATGCTGCAGAATTTTTTTAAAGGGATGGAAAATACTTCTCACCAGTTTCAAGTCATACAATTAATACCTGGTGTCTGTAATATTGTGAAAAAAATAGCCTGTTCCTTGAAAACTGTCATAACTCTTTCATTTACAGGAATGCAGTATCCCACAAAGAGGTTTAGGAAGGCTGGTGCTTCACTGCTTGCCATAGATTTTTTGGAAGCTGCCATCAACGACATATTTGAAGATGACATCTTCAAACTGAGGACCCCACTCACATCAATTGTCATCCAGTTACCAAGAATAGTGAAACTTAATATAAAAGATGCAAAAATTTTCAAGTTTGCTGCAGACACTGTAGAACAATTGTGGTCGATGATGTCGATCATCAAGAAAATAACAGGGACCACATTTCCAGATAAAGTGAAGGGTGAAATGTAGCATGAACTCCACAAGTATAGGTCAATGGACAAAATATCAATAAGATGGCAGAAACTCCTTAATGAGGTCGATATTCGTAGGGAAGCAGAAGAAGAAATATTCCTTTTACAGCTTGCCCTGGAAAAGATGTTTTCCTCCCTATCAGCAACCCTACTGGAAAGTGACATGTAAATTTAAAAAAAACATACAATAAAATTCAAAGCAATGAAGTTGCTGCTCAATATGTACAAATTTTAACTTTGTGGTCTCAGGATAAAAGCCCAGCTGCAGACGAGTCATTTCTGGATTATTCAAATGAGTCGATTAAAATACAGAATAGAGGTGGCTTATTTCGAGTCAATGACTGTATTTATTTTTTTCAAACTCATGGAAGAATTGTAAGGACAACCGTTCAAACTAAAAATATTGTGTGCTTACAAGATGTAAACCGGCAAAGTTTATTAATGAAAAAATGGAAGATAGTCGGCAACTTGTGTCTATGTGGAATACTGATTGTGAAGTTCTTCCTTAGGAAGCTAGTTCTAAACCTCGTTCTGAGGTCATAAAATGTTTACTAATAAACAAACACCAGACAAAATATCCAAAAAAATCTGATGCAAGACTTGGAAAAGTTTAGGGAATTAGAAAAGCATTGTTTTACTTGAAAAGAACCGTCCTAAAGCATGAAGGGGGAGGGAGAAGGTGGGGTGTGGGGGGGGGAGGCTTAACATTTTACATCAAGATGTATTTCAATTGTCACAGATAATTTTTCATGCTGAAACAACTTACACTACAAAGTTTTGTGAAACCACTATTGATAATTTACCACTCAATTTTGAAAGATTTACCCCTGTTTTAAATTTTGAGTAGGTGGATTTAATTGCCAAGGTCTGATGAAAAGGAAAGGGGGGGGGGAGGGGGAGGCAGGATCCTCGGTTAACAAACCTTGGGACAGTGATAACTAACCAATATGTTGATCTCATTCCATATCTTGTTTAATATTGTTTATTCATTCCTTTAAATTTCTTTTGTCCATTTTCATAATTTTGTGGCCAACATTTATGTTAACAATGAAGACTTGACAACAGTCATTTCAAAATCACATTCTTGTTTTATTAACTTTCTTTTCATTTAACCACTTAATTCCCTAGTTCAAAGCCATGAAGCAATGCATTGGTATAACTGTATGATGAGTTCACTACAAATTTAACACAGAATGCAAAAAAGCAATGAGGATAGCATCATGAATACTACTTTTTTTACTTTTTTATACAGCATTCTGATCATACCCAGGGTGTACTCATACCCACATATCAATATTGTGTAAGAGCCTAAGAGGTGCACTTTCCAAAATTTGTCATTTCTACATTTATTTGGATTGTTGAAGAATGAAATGCTGCTACAAACAAAGAAAGGTCCCATTTGCATCAGTACAAATTTAAACTGTGATGACTAAAATCATTTTGGAGTGGACATAGTAAATATAAATCAGCGAAATTGTTACAAGTCATTATCCTGAGAAATATATTATGTCATTCAGAAGCATTAGGCAAACAATCATGAGATATGATCAAATTCATGGCTCACTTGCACGACTTATGGACCAAAATATTATAGCAACTGTCTGAAGGCCTAAGCTAAAGTATTCAGAATACAGTAGGCTATTTATTTAGCTAATTTTTATCTACGTGTACACTTCAGTCTTGACTAGGGGCCAAGCAGTAAACCCATTCTCTCGATTGAGACTTTCCGTGAATAATTTCGGGTAAAAAAGTACTAAATTTCTCAAACATACGAATGAAATGTTGTAACAACTTACAACAAATTTAGAACTGACGTTAGTCTTAGCCAGGTCTCGACAAAAGGTCGCCAATTCGCCAATGGCGAGTAGAATTTTGCGACTGGCGAGCAAAAAATGCATTAGGCTCGACATTTTGGCGAGTGGCTCATTCGCTCACTGCCTTTATACGATAGGCTTACTATTAACTTGTGAGCTGATCAACAAAAGCCTATTGCCTAATGTTACACATCACAGTAGTATTATCAAGTGCACTGTTACAAGTAGGTCCTAAGGAACAGCTCTGTTCACCAGCTCAAAACTAATTTGATGCTAATAGCTCAAACTATATGATGCATGATAGGTGTAACCAAAATGGAAAACAACAAACTTAAATAAATGCGTAACGACAACTCAAACAGGGGTACCTTGTGTGTACGATCGGTACAATTGAAAACAGTGTTGTCAGTAGGTTAACAGCAATCGCGCGATAAGGCCTACCTGACATGTCAGTAAGTAAAACAATGTATCCCAATTCACAAGTCAGTAATATAAGGCATAGCTTCAGCTTTTGTCAACAAACTTTCAGTTCTGTTACCAAATTGTTGACAAGAAAAGACGAAACTTTGAATTCATCAGGTGTTGAAGAACTTGGGAGGATGGCTGATCATTGTAGTACTTTGCTGCTAAATGATCAGAACAACCCAGATGGCTTGAAGAAATAAAGGAGGAAATTCAAAAAGAGTGGGCTCAACTCAAGTCAGTGGCAAAAATAATCCATATGGTCCCCTATCCCAGCTTGTAATCCAGGAAGGCTGCAACTATCCTCTGTTGTCTGAATAATTTAAAGTAATGGTGGTTCTGCCAGTGAGTTGTGAAAGGGGATTGCACCTGTCGATAGAATAAAAACTTCCCACAGAACACTTCTCTTAACCCAGACTATAAAGGATTTAACGCAAATTGGCTGAGAATGGCCCGTCCATAACAGATTTCAACCCTACCACATCAATAGACAAGAGGTAATTTTCCAGCAAAGGGCGACGTCACACCGACAGATATCGATCCCCAAACAAAACATCAAAATGCAAATCACCACTAACGAGCGACTCGTCGGATGAAGAACTAGTTTGGCAATCCCCCCCCAATCCGTATCTTTGAATGATTCAACTTCCTTCAACACCATCATTTATTCATTTTCCCAAAGATAAGTAAGCAAGCATTCGCGGGAACCTAAGCAGATACAGAATGTGTTGTAAAAAAAAAGTAAGGAAAAAAAGCCCGCATATTTTCACAAAAAGTTTTTGAAGTATCACAATATAACTGCTGTCTAGGCTTTGTGGTTTCTTCCTTCATCAGCAACAGTAAATGAATATATTCCTATAAGAAAGTTTATTGCAGTGAACTTGAAGCAAGTCCAAATCGCAATTTTGTTCAAAGACCAATGTCAATGGGAGATAACTGTGTAAAAGCGCTCACTATTTTACGTGCATTATGTACAGAGATTTTTCAGGTGCGGTGACCTTTACGTGTAGTGATATGAACTGAACTTTCAAGGGAACAAACGTAAATAATAATTTTGCCGAAATAACATTACATATCTCGAAAGGAACAACAGGAAGTTTATTGGATAAATTTTTAGCCCAAAAAACTTGATAATTCTCGAGACCTGACCAATGAAAGCTGCATGTCGGACACTCAGTAATTGATCGATAATAATAATAACTGTCAGTACCAAATGTTATCTTAACTTGTTAACGATACTTACTCATACACTGATACAGTGGTCTGCTGTCATGTCCAGTGAAAGTTAAAGATGGTCAGCCATGCCATTGCTTATTTTTGAGGTCACTTTTACAAAGCAAGTCCTAAACAATGCTTACAATGTTTCACCGTTTTATATGTTCATATAAATCATGTTTTAAACACTTTTGACGAACCACAATTTAAATAGATCTTTTTTGCTGTAAACAACTAACAGTAACACTATACGGCGATATCCTAAGTTAGGCCATATTACCTAGGCTTATATCAAACAAACAATTAGCAGAAACAATGGCGAGTAAAATTAACGATTTGGCGAGTAGAATTTGACTCAGTCGCCAGTTGGCGAGAAGTTTTCAAAACATTTGTTGAGGCCTGGTCCTAGCCCTACCACAGTACCACTACCACATAGTACCACAGTGTATCATAGCATCGTGAAATCGATTCCTACACAAAATAGGCTATACTGGTTTCGCCGTTATTGCCAACAAATGGCGCCAATATTTTACCAATCGTGAAATTACCATGATAACGGCCCACAAAATAATACATTTTGACATCAGACTTTCCAGTTTCTCCAAATTGGCAGTAAGTGCCACGACTTTACGATCCATTTTCGGGCAGCTAAGACTAGTTAGAAGTAAGACTAAGACTAGATTGATGTACACGACAACACAATAACAAATCGCCGAAACGATGCGCAAATTTACTAAAAAGTCACTTATTTCTAGCCTAAAATTACCAAAATTCCGTACAATATACGACGCAAACAATGAAATTTAATTTGGCATAACTTATCGGAAAAATATCCGCCGAATTTCGGGTATTCACGAGAAAAAGTTCTGATTCTTCTTCAACTGCACATAAGTTTCGGTCATGACACTACAAAGAATAACTACTGCGCATGCGATTAGTATCAGGGGAAGCCCCATGAAGTAATCGGCTAGATACGGTCAAACGATAGAGGGCGTTTTGAACAAGTCGCCTGAGTCGGAAACTTCCCATGGTTCAAAGGAAATCTGATTGCTCTCTGGAGAGGCCTGACCTTCATGTTTAGTCATAGGGTTTGTACATGTGCTGCGTGGAATATCCTGAGGTGGCTTTAAGGACATGGGGATAAAATCACTGAAGACAGAACTCCATAACAACTCCCAGGTTATACAGTGTGTTTGATATGTTTTTCTTAGCTCTGTTCTTTCAGATCCGGAAGGTGGACGGAGATGAATTGAGACGAAGGACAACCAGATTACTCAGACTGCTAGGAAGTATGGCCGATTGTGTTATTAACTGGGAGTTCAAGGGTGAGTGGAAGCCCCGGAAGCAGCAGTATTTGCATATATTGATCTCCCTCCCCCTCCCTGCAGAGGTATGAATGACAAAGGCAAATACCAACAGCGAACTAGAAAGACTACTAAGACTTAGGCGATATTTAAAGAAATGGAGAGCTTCTTTCATACAGAGACTAGCAATTGTAAAGCAACGACAATAGATTTCAGTACGTAGCTTTCAAATCTGGAGCATTTGTGTCATTAGTACAACAGTTGTGGCTATTCACATATATAATGACTTGAAAATAGGTCATATTGAAATATCGAAGGTTTCCCTTTTGTTTTTCTAAGTAGAGATGCCTACCCTAACCTACTTTCCTCCTCCAAGTGTCATAAAATAAGTTCTAGCAGTCCTCCTACCCCCCCCCACCCCCTCACCCACCCACCAAGGAAAGAAGAAAATACAATAAGCTGCAACCCCTGCAGTTAACAATGGGATCTGCGATTTACAGGGTTAATCTATGTTGCTACATATACCTTAATGGGGTGGAAAGGTTTCTTCTATGGAAGTACTGAGGGGGAAGAAAAAAAAACCCAACAGAAGGCACACAGAATAAAAAGTCTTGACAATATGTTCAACATCACTCCAGCTTTTTATTAGTCCTTCTCTCTACCCCAAAGTCTCAACAAATAAGGTAAAATTCATTGCGTTAGACATGAAATCCTTCTGAATATCAACCTCAAAACTTCACATCAACATTTTACTAGCACTGGGCTTCACAAATGAAATGGAGGAATTTTTCAAATATTTGGTTTTCTTTTCAAGTTTATTTTGAATACACTATTCACCAGGGGTTAATGCTAACGATGATTACACATACTGCTGTTCTTTAAAACAAGAAAGAAATATTCTACAGGGTTTCATCCTTGTAAACACAATACTGAAAAGTGATAACTGCCAAATGGCTTGTGGCCTTGCAATATTGAAACATGAGGTAAATGGTTCACACTCTCTAGTATCTACTCTACTATGTGCAAAAATATATCTTTACCGGCAAGTTCATTCCCTTGGTCAAAGGTATGGACTTCTTTTCTTCAGAACACCTTATCATCAGTTTTTATTTTCGTTTATTGCATTTTTCAAAGTCAGATCGTTACGAATGGAATTTGAATCAGCTGTTTGTGGTAGATTGGCAAGTATCTGACTCTAACACAAATAACTGGAATAATTTAAGGAGACTAAAAACTGATAAAGGCATACTGAATAGAAAGACCATTCCTATAATGATTTTTGCTCTGTTTCAAACTTTCTTTACCCATTGGAGGACCTGACATATAAGGTGGGTAACACACTCTTTGGTGAAACAAATTTGGACTCCTACCACACCACAACAACAAAACCACATCAAAAATTTAAAATTTGCAATCAAATAAGAACATGATTAAAGTGCAGTGGAAACTTTGTCCTCATGATTTCATTCAGGCTTCTGAGAAGAGACTGCTCTTTCGAGTAACAAAATGTCTTCCTACTTGGACAGTGCTTTGTTGAGATTTTCAGAGATTGCACTCAAGAAATCCATCGTGTGTAAATAGTGTTCTGGCTTGACGCTGTGAAAAGAAGAGAAGGTAGAAAGAAATAATAATTGATTACTAGAGCCACAGACCTTCAAAGACCTTACTCGACCTTCATTGCATCATTAGGCAATAAACATAGTTTGTAAATTTACACTTTACTAGGTCATTTGATTCTTCACAGTTTGTGATAAATATAATGATTTTCAGTAGTACAAATTCTGAGACACAATCACAAATTCCATCTGGGAACAGTTGCTAGATGCTGCAATTTATATCCTTGACTTCGCCACAGTAAACTTGCTAAATTAAAATGAGAAAGGAACTTAGGTAAAACACGATCTGTTACTTCAAGGGATAACTTCAAGTTCATGCTTCGTGCAGCTATGTGGAGTCTTATGAAATTTTGATCCTCATAAGCTAACTGAAAATCTTGTGGTCCGGTGCGTACAAAACTGCTATACATGTACGCTTTTGTTCAGCAATTTGGCCCATTTCGCAGAGCATTTTGATATGCGATACTGGATTAATTATTCCATCACCTGTTTAGTCCTCCTAATTGCATCAGAGACAATAAATTGATGGTATAACACTCTTGCAAGTTTCTTGGGGCTTGTATGCTATTTACGTTAACGTAACAACAGCATCTGGCAATGGATTTTGTAAGAATTAGATGAAGTTGTTGATTCACAACAAGCTGTCTTTGGTTTACCACTGCAAGGGGAATGTCTTAGTTCACAATTACACAAGTTAACGCACATTCACAATGTACAAAAAGAATATAAACGACTAGCACTTCTCAGGACATTGTTCTCTTCTAAATGTCTGCTCCAATTATCCTAACAAACATCACCAGGTTTGTGACATGAGGCTAATCCTCTTGGCAATAGAATGTATCTGATATTACTCCAAACACTTCCAAGTAACTTCTGCTTACTTTTTCAGACCATAAATGCACCCTGCAAGGTCTTTTGTCATTTTGCCGCTGTCCACGGTTTCAACACAGACAGACTCCAAAGTGCTGCAAAACTTTTTCAGGTCCTCGTTGTTGTCAAGTTTGGCTCTGTGCTCCAGACCTCGAGTCCACGCAAATATACTAGCCACAGGGTTGGTACTTGTTGGGTTGCCCTAGACAAACAAAAGATTACAGAGTAAGATCCAAACAAAAATTCATCCAAAACTGTATCATTTGCCAATTAAAAAAAAAATCTTTTCTAGGTGGAAAATCAGCACATGCCTTATGCTTTTGATTCTGATTTTTCTTGCAGAAATAAATGAAATATTCCAATGTAAACATGACTAAAATGTGGACAACAAAAATTAGTCCATATGTAACAGTGGCAAGCATAAATGCTCACTACAAATGTGCAACAATGCAAAAGCCTCTTTGGCTAATTTTTGGTTTGTCTCAGTTATTCTTAAGAGGAATAGCAAAAATGTATGAAGAAATCACACGTCATTCACGTCATATTGTCGATACAAGTCAAGCATTTAGCTGTTAACAGTACCCTGACAATTTTGGCAGAGATATAAATGTAATTGCTCTACGTATCGTGTTTGAGCCCAGGCACGTCGAGGGTCCCAAGGCAACTTGACGAAACACGGATGTGAGTATGATAGAAAGTCATGAAGCCAGAAGTTTTTACTGAAGTGTAGGGGCCTAGTCGACAACTTTAGGACCTAACTTGCAGAAGTAGTGGAATCATCTAAGGCAGCTTTTTTAGTTTTGCTCAGTTCATTTTCAAAATCCCCAAACCATGTAGATCTACATTTCAGATTCAGTAAATTAAGTGGCCAGCTAGTCCAGTGCACTATACTGTATATGGTGTGCCTGGAAACAAGTGCAGTAACATGCATGCGCTGGTATATGAGGATGTATGAGGATGTAAACATGTGTCGTTCCTATAGGTTAGTGCCGTTCCTGTTTGCATACATGTCCGTTAGGAGAGTCATGGCTTGCAAACATCTTGGAAACGTACGTATCTAGTGAAAAGAGTAAGATAAATAAAAAGGCTCACCTTCTGGTGCTCTCTGAAATGTCTGGTGACGGTTCCATGAGCAGCTTCAGCCTCGACGGTCTTACCATCAGGACACACGAGCACACTGGTCATCAAACCCAGAGATCCGTAACCTAGAGAAAATAACAGTTAACAGAGTCAAAGGTCACCTTTTAGTCTTACAATGAGCATATCAGTTCTGCATTTTGCAGCTATTTGATTTTTAGTTTTTTGTATTACACTTTTTATAGATCTGAAAAATCCATTGCATCAAGTAAGTAAGTAAAACTTTACTGCTCCATAAAATCGGAAATTTCGTTACTCGCACATAAGACATACAAGAATATATAACTATATTCATATTTACAACTAATAACTTAAGAAGGTTAGATCAAGTTAAATAGTTAAAAACAGAACCCATCTAAGGACTAGGCAACCACCTAACGACTCAAATTGCTGTTGTAATTGAAGTTGTAAAGCATCTGCTGCTATCAAAAGAAGGATGTGCACTATTGCAAATTTGCTATATTTTTAAGTAATTTCATAGAAATACATTTATCTAGTCTCTGATTGCAAAATGAAGATGTTTTGACGCAAATGCAAACTTGTGTATGCATCCACTACATATAACAGCTTAGTGCTGTCTGTAATAATACACAATGCATGATGTAAACAGTATGTGATGTCCTGAAAACAACTACACTCTTTAATTCTTTTGTTTATGAAGATATCGAACATCAAATGTGGGATATTACCTATTAAACATTCATGCCTACTGAATGGTACCTTAGAATGGCAAATTTGAATGTTAAATGTAAACTGTTCTTTCAATGATGCCAGTTTTACTTTACATGAGCAATCTTAAAAGATCCTTCGGAGGTAACAATTGTTCTTCGTTCTTACCTTGGGCGACTACATCTGACTGCACATCTCCGTCATAGTTCTTGCAGGCCCAGACAAATTCCCCTGATGACTTCAGAGCCTGAGCTACCATGTCATCAATCAGTCTGTGCTCGTACCATATACCTTTAGCTTCGAACTCAGGCTTGTACTTGCTACAATGGAAAAGAAATTTGAAACTATTTCGTTGTCTGTTTTGTATCAGAGGACGTACATGCAAATCTTCACACGCTGCTTGCCGGTTATGTAAATTTTGAAATTGAACAGATTATATTTGGTCACAATAACTGACGTAAAGATACAGGTCAACAATGCACCAATGAGTTAGCACTTTTGCTGCAACCAGGGTTGGCTCTGTTATTCTGATGCTGACATTCACAGATAACAGCAATATTGATCGATATTGAAAGACCTTAACAATGATTCGCTGAAATCGATCGTTACAGATTTTGGAAACCTCAACCAGTGATTCATTGACATTGATCGGTACCGATAATGGAAACCATAACCAGTAATTTTCTGGTATTGATCAGTACCGATATTGGAAACTTCAAGCAGTACTTCGCTGATATGCCTCGGTACTGATATTGGACACCTCAACCAGCAATTTACCTCCTTGGGTACTGTCAGCTATAATCAAAAAGGAACAATTTTTGCTGGCAAAGTATAATATTGCAGTTGGGAACCCACGTAATGTGAATACTACTGAAATGAAGTTCTATTGACTGTCTAAGAATGAACCATCCATCTCATTTTCAATTTCCATTCTCAATTTTAAGGTGAGGCTAACTGGATGGATACTTTATGAGGAAGCAACATGTCATCAATACATATGATACATACATTCTGTAAGGATAGCACACATTGCACACCCGACAATGTAAAACCGGTACAGAGGTCATAGTAGCTATCTAATAATCGGTGATGTATGCAAGCTTCTTCAAATAAAATAACACCCTACCCTCACATGTTACCACAAAAACTGTTAACTTTAACAGCAGGAATCTACATACCTCCCGCTCTCTCTCTAGCTATACCAACTAAATGAAACTTACCTTAATGAAAATTCCTAACTGCTTGTTATGCCATATCTATCATTTACCAGCACAATACCATTAGGGACCATTAGATGCATAATAAAACCACAACCAGGCTCCTCTAGGTCATAAATCTGCAATTTAAACTCACTTTCTATAGACACACTTTGCAATAGGTAGGAGCTGCAAATATCCATATCATGAACAAAACTGTGCTGCATTTCAGAACCAACACTGAAGGGTGTTTTAATACAATTCAATGTGCAAAATTAGGAATATGAAGCCACATTCTTTTCTCTTTTCAGCTCCCAATAGTTTCTCCACAGAATTGCCCCTGAGTGGTACACAAGCTAGGCATACCATTATGTAATGTGTGTGGTAGTTACCATAGTCTAGGGCACAATCAACGCAACCTAAAGGAAATACCTTTGTTATGCTATTAAAAGTAATATTTGCACTGCTAAATTTACTACTGGATTTGAACCTGAATTATCAACTGGACCATATTGATAAACTAAGTAGACTGGAGAATATATGCAACAGGGTAGAAGGAGAATAAAGGAATTGTCTTCAAATTGTAATATGTTCGTACGCTACTCACTAGGTTCACGTGCAATACTAAATGCAAGATTAGAAAACACCTTAGCTCGTGAGAAAGAGCAAGGATCGATCTGCGGGTTCTGCTTCTTTTTGTTTTAAAGAAAATGACTCAATAACGTGCACTGCTTTCCTCATTGGTAGCATGAAACTAGACCGTCTACAAACATCGTTACTTGTGAGCATCCATGAATGCTAAAGACACTATTGTGAACAAGATGACAGTTAATACAACATTTTCTTTGGCTAGACTTGATTCAAATCATTAACATTCTCTCTTTTACTTGGCATACATTTGCACCCAATTTTGAAGCTGTATAACACCTTCAACATATGTTTTTTCATCAGTAAGATGAGCCTTCAATATTTCATACTGAAGTTACACCATGGTAGGATTTAGGCCCATATCTGTTTTCTGTGCCATGGCAACCACCCATCCAATTGAATTTGTAATCTGCTAATTCCTGAATCAATCTGTGGTGTTTTACCTTTCATATATCTCTTGGAAGATGTCCTTGAATCTACCGTCGTATCGCTTCAGGATGGTGTTCTTGGTACTCATATACAGGGGCCAATTCTTCATCAGAGCGTATTGCATGCAGCTGTGAGCGAACCCTTCGATCGACTAGACATCAAAAACACAACAAATCGCAAAGAACAAAACGTAAGTGGTTGCATGGCATCGATGGAAAAACCAAAGTACGAAAAGGGATTACATATTAATAATGATCAAGTGGATCGAAAATGAAACAAAGATTTCAATTCATATCGGTCGCTGTAAAACTGGTAGATGGAGGGGACTGAGGGTGGATTGGCCATTATTGTAACAGGTTGCCAGTGTGTCTGTTGACACAACAATAGTGTATGAAGATAGTCATGCCATGAACAGAGTTAACTTTTCTTCTAAATCAAAGCATCAACAAACTTCAACTTGCTCAAAAGGCTCAACGGACAAGGTTTAATCAAACTAATTCACGGGCAAAATCAAGAACAATTTCTGTTCATTATGCTACAACAATTTATCTAGTGCTTTTAACTCATTCTTCTGTCCCCTCCATACTAATCTGGAATTTAAAACATAAAGTGTCCTGATGTGAGACCAACCTCGTCTGTGTTGTACATTCCCAGACCGCAACCGCCACCAGGGAAGTCAAAGACTTCGTACGTGGTCTTCTTGCCGCCATCAGCAGGAGTGAATACTATTTCAAACTTTCCAGGTTTATCGATAACAAAGTCTGTAGCTCGGTACTGCAAAGGAACAAGAAGAAGATTGATACCAAAGAAGTGATGTTAAAGAACAGAACTCTAAACAAGTATCGACGGCCTTCTCAGGATATAAAGTGGCTTATTGACATGCAATTATTTTGGTTAATGTTTATAAACACCATTTTCAAAAGGTTAAAAAATTGTTCATATTGAAAATGGTGCCTTTCATTACTTTCTTATTGACATACTAAATTTGATGAGAAATTCTAGGAAGTTGTCTTCTCCTTTTGAGTCATGATTGATAGATTTGGTAAACTAGCTTGAGTCTGTATTTGACATCAAACAGATGCTTTCAGCAAACTTGCTAAACTTATCACAATGTTTCAAACGTTTTCTGAGTTCATTTCAAACAGTTATTTGTCGGGTTGGTATTTATTCTTATATTCTTTTAGTACCATAGAAAGTCAAATTGGGAGTTGATGGTTAGTTGATTCCCTTTCACAAACAATTTTTGCCTCTAATTAATCTTTGCCTCTAATTAACTCTAGTCACCTGAGCAATTTTTCTGTATGAGGAATATGAAGTTTGTCAACCACAGTTACTGAAAGCAACTACCACAGCCCTGATTCTTATATGCAAAAGAGCAAAGACCTTTCTCATGGTTTCAACTTTAAAACATTAAGTTTTGATCTACCAAAAAAACAATTTTCTGTTCAAGGTAATTTGAGATGTATAAGAATACTACTGCAAGAGAAATTATCCTGCAAATGCAACATAAAATGTAAAACATCGGATTGAGATTAGTAGTAACTTCACCAAGTTCAAGAATTTTCAACGTATGAAAGTTATAAACAAGCAACAGAAGACATAACATTACAATGAAACGTTTGAAACACGAACCTGGTCTCCAAAAGCATGACGTCCAATGACGATGGGATTGGTCCAGCCAGGAACAAGCCTGGGTATATTCTTGCAAAGGATAGGTTCCCTGAATACAGTTCCACCAAGTATGTTCCTGATGGTACCATTTGGACTTCTCCACATTTGCTTCAGCTTGAACTCTGCAGAAAGTTTGAAATAAATTGAAAATGGTAAAAGAAGAAATTGATCTACAGTTGTGGCGCAGGATGGGAATACAAGCATTTTTCTCAAATACTTGTTTGAATGTCTGTGACATGTTTCGCAGAAAATAATTTCAATGAAGTATCCGTATGCAGCACAGGTCACTAGCATATCTTCTCCTATATTATATTCCCTATCTCATCTATTAATGTCTAAGTCTCAAAAATGTTTGTAACATTTAACTGTACATAAATATTTAGATGGGACAAAATCCCTAAATGGAGACCGGGATTGTTGCTTTTAAATCTTCTCATCTGGAGTAAGTGATGAAAGTTTAAAGATTTACTGAGATGCATGATAGAATTACTATTCTCTCACTCATATCTGGTTCAAACTGAATCAACTTTCACTATCATAAAGAACCCCTCATATGTAGAGGATGGTAATACCAAAAAAATCATTATAGCCCTCCTCCCCCCTCCCCCCTCCCCCACCTGGAGAGAAAGGAAATATGTACCGAAGGGAAATCTCTTCATGTTGTTCACTTTTTCATGTTGTTTTCTTTGATGAATGACTTAGTAAATAAATATCTAAATAAAATAAAACTGTTAGCAAACTGCTTATCCACTAGAAAGCCTGTGTAAGAGAATGTGTAAAAGTAACTTGGCCTGACATTTCGATCCTAGCAGGATCTTCTTCAGAGGCTAAAGGCCTCTGAAGGCCTCAGAAGAAGATCCTGCTAAGATCGAAACGTCAGGCCAACTTACTTTTACACATAAAAAAATATCAGTGGTGTTTGTTAAATTTCATTGTGTTATGAAACTAGAACATTAGAGCATTTGTTTGGTCACCTTCTACTCTCTCTTCATCTGGGGTGATGGTAGCACACTTGATGCCTACACTGTGTTCCTTGATGGCGTGGGCGGCGTCAATGGTGACCTGGTCATTGGTGGAATCCCGGTACGGCAATCCCAAATCATAGTAAAGACAATCTACTTTTAAATACGGGAATATCAACTACAGAAGGAAAAGAAGAAGAAGAAACGAAATAAAGGAAGAGCAACAATTAGTAGCCTCGTTTAGGTATATTTCATTCCATATCCCAAAGGAAAAAAAAGCTGAATGTATTCAACAGATGCTTCCTCTGGTTTCTCATGATCTATTATTACTTGGAGACATTGGTGCCACAATGATGTACTGTAACAAACTAGGGAGTGGAAACTAACCTGTTTACTTACTTTGGAGAATAAGTGGCCAATATTTTAATTTCTAGCATACTTATAATGTATGATTGATCATTAAACCCAACAAAATAATGTTCATCTAACATGTAAAGATATACAGAACATTACAAATTGGTGTAACATTTCCTTTTATGGTAAACTGTGTCATTCACATCAGCTTTTTGATGTTGAGTACAGTACTACAGGTATCGTCTCATACAGTATAGAAGGCCAGATAAAAAAAATGGTTTTCTGTTTGCCATATATAAGGAGTAAGGACATATTTTCGTGCTCAGTGGTGGCACAAAATATCCACCACGTTTGAATCTGTCTTTGGTGTAACCTCAAAAGTTGAAATAGTCAGTTGAAGTAGCCTACAGTATCTAAACCTACATGACTTTGTTATCCTATGTACAGTATATGAGTCTATCCTTTGCCTATTACACTCAGAGATGGGACATACAGTAGGATGCCACCTCTCAATCAAATATGAATAGCACCACCATAGCGTCACCCTGTTTTACCACTGAGTAACAAACCAGCCAGTGTTGTATGACCTTAATCATAACCACACACTAAAATACATCCTACAATGAAACAAACCTTCCTGTCACATGATCCTCCATAAAGGATATTATCATATGCTACTTCCTCTCCTCAATTACTTGAAACCAGTCATTTCCTTTCTTAACAGACCAATGTCAATTGCTCTGGATAAGATCTCCACCAACAGCATGCTGAGACGCTGGCATGAGGTGTTTTGAGACGATGTACATTTGACCTGTTGCCTTTTGTTTTATGATCTTTAATTGTTTCGAAAGAATGAAAGTTTCACATGTGGCTTGAGCTTTGTTTCTCTAAAACCGTACATACTCTCTCGATTACTAACATTTGGTTCAGCTGTTCTGTTTGTTTCTTTATATTTATAACTACCTGGGAAGAACAATTGTGATGAAGCAACAGTATTTATGACTGGACATTTCTAATCTCTACATATCTTCCATACAAACTCTGAATATTTACCGGGACCATAAAGCAATATAAATATTGCTAGCTATGCTAAATATGGCCACAATGTTTGCACACCTTCAGCCACTTTTGGAAGTTTTTGAAAGGTCCATTTTCTGTACACTGTGACCATGTACATAATCTTGTGACAATCTGCTGTGTCCACAAGTTTTCTTGTTAACATAAACTAAGAAAGCCAGTCATTTCTGAATATTGACAACCTCAGTTGATGTTCCTCTCTAAAATCACTTTATAGTCAGGGCTTTAAAACCTATGATATCAAATATTTAATGTGTGTCTGATATGACGAAAGGATACAAGTGTCTCCACGATCCATTGAAATTAGTCAAGTTTCTTACTGTTTCTTTGATTTTCTCCCAGATGACCCTAGTCATTTCATCTCCATCCAACTCCACGACCGGCTTGGCAACCTCTATTCTCTTCTGGTCAGAATCTAACGGAGGAAAAGAAACAGGTTTACAGTATGAACACGCAAACAACAAGCTGGACATCACTATAGTAATTTGTGTGTACAGTACATCCAGTCATCATGTAAGCAAATACTGCCCCATCCCTGTTATTTCAGATGATACAGTACTGCAACATGTTATATGTTAAAAGAGAAAATAGTGATAATTGTTTCTTTAGGTGCGTGTTGGGGGGGGGAGGGGTGAGAGAGGTGGATATTGGTCCTTGGGTATTCAGCGGGGGGGGGGGGACATGCAGAACTAGAGGGCTGAATTGCTTTTTTAGAGAAAAATATTTCTATTCCTTCAAATGCTTGCAGTGTGGTGGATTCTGGATGAATGGGGTGGGAGTGGGGGTTTAATAGAACTGGGAAAGGAAATATTACCACAAAGCCCAAAATAAGGCAGAACTATTCAGAAAAATTTCCATTGAGTAGATATTGTTTTGGATGTTTTTTTTCTCAATAAGATGAAATTGATTTATTCCTAATGTTTTCAACTAGAGAATTCCTGTTATCGTTAACTGGATAAAAACATCATTAACTGAGTGCATGGCAATCACATGCTTGACAATGTTACAGCAACCTCAACAAGAAACAATCACACATCACACATGCATCACCAATTACTGATAGGCAGACAACAACTGCAGTTAAACATTCACACATCACAAATGCCAATAGGCAGATAACAAGTGCAGATGAACATTCATTGATTTCATTCACACCTTTGCACCCATCTAATGATTGAGCAGAATCTGTGTGCTGACTAGATGAACATCTATATCATGCAGTGAAAGCAATACGATACACTTTACTGTAGCTTGGCAATTGTACAGTATCAGTTCAAAATCCTAAGTGTTTTTAGATGAGCCACTTCCACCACAATAGGCTTCGATGACCCTCTGAGAGTGATTAAAATCATATGACTCTATCAAGGTTAATTAAATACTCTTTTCACACAAGTGACATCCACATACTGTACAGTAAGTGTATAAGCAAATCCATACAAGAAATCCAAATGGGAACTTCACAAAGTTTGCATTCGTCAGTTGCTATCATGGCATCTGCTGGTTAAGCTAATCTGTAGTCACATGTTATATATAGAGAGCTACAATACTGTAAAAACAAGTGCTTTCTCAAAGTATCCAAAATTTGCATAAAAGAATTGCCAGACCTTATTCCCAAAATACTGTTAAAATGTGAACTTCTGCATAATGGGACTAGTGTTGCATATAACAAAGTAGCCTTGTGCGGGATCACGGTAGTCAAGTGAATCTCGGTATCCCAATCCCGGTATTGACTTATCCCGATCACAGTGCAATGTGTAACTACTACCTGTATTGGGAAACAACCGGTTATTACATTCGTTTCGGTATCATTCACGGGAATCCCGGACATAATAAAAATATCTACGTGTTATTATTTGAATTAAAGAAAAGAAAACACGTTTATTTCTGGTTTCTGTGCTCTTAGTTTGAATAATATCTGATCAATTTACATACTGGCCTAGACTTATATATTAACGATTCAACCTTTCACCTAGTAATTTGGACCTAAGCTACACCAAATATCGAACGTTTCTTGGGCTCAGCATGTTACGGGACCTCAAAGTTATTCTGTAATTTTCGTAATTTATTCTTCCTTCAAACGATGATTGTGAAGGTTCCCATGTACAAAATCTTACCCTTATGCATTTCACCTCATTTTGTTATAATAATTATAACGATTTAATAAATTTTGAGCCAAAACCGCAGGGAGTATATCCAGTTTAAATCCATCTTCGCACCGTCTGTATATTATTATAGCCTAGGGTACGGTAATGGTACACACAGTGCAGTAGGGTACTTGAGATTTGATGCTGTAATGAAATGGATTCGTTTATTAATGCGGGGTTCCACGATGTCATTTATAGTTATCTTTCGCTACTTTTTTAATTTTAAGAACTTTTGTACGAAGATTGATATTGTACGTATTGAAAGTACTGTATATTTTCTGGAGTAAACAACAGCCGATTAACGACATAAATAAATCTGAACTATTCTTATGTATGTAGTTTATAATCTTGTATTTACGTAGCCCCTATGTTACATTCTTATTGTCTGAAGTTCCAAACACGTGGTGACTTGTTGATAGTTAAAAACTTTTCATTGTGAACTTTTGAACTTGAAGTAGTAGTAGTAAGTTGAGTCTCGTCTATCCGACATGCTCAGTGATTCCCGTTAGGCATTAAATTGAATGTAGGTAACAATTCATGAGAACTAGGTACAGTAGGCCTTGGCCGTACTACCTCTAAGCCTACATCGAAAGTTCACACACTACCGGTTGTGTGAAATACGATTACGCACAACGCTATAACAAAGGTACATTAGTTATTAGATTACCACCAGATTGTAATGATCAAAAAATTAACAGTGCTTTGTTCAAGTCAGTAATGCTTGATGAAAAGCATGATTGATCAACCATTCCAAAGAAGCACCTACATGTATGTAAATCGAAATATAATCTATTGTACTTGGCAAAACTATGACCAGTAGCTGTAACAGAGAATGTTCAACTCTGGTAAAAGGACAATTAGAACCAGTCAATACCTACAGTACAGGTGATTCCTTGCTGATCAGCGAGCCCTACACCCCCA
>JAIPMN010007267.1:41110-55794 GCA_020650975.1 Apostichopus californicus
CCCCCCCCCCCCCCCCCCCCGCTACCTTTCTTTTCTTAATAGTAAGACAGAAGAGATGAAATCCATATTTTTTAGAATGGAACATGGTAATCTACTTTCTTCCATTAGAAGTAATGTTTTACTTTTACTTAGAAGTCTAACTAAGTCTTTCTTAAAATCCTAAGCCAAGAAAACAGGTCTTAGGATAGACACTACATGGCTTAACTCAACGACTTCCTGTGTTCACAAATATTGAAAATTTGTCCCTGACCACAAATGAATGAACTTTCACAGAAAATAAACAGGGAATTTGTACTTCACCAAGGTTGTTAAACACATACTGCACTAGTACAAAGTTGATGCAATTGATGACAGTCATGATTCTTGAAAAGTTGTCAAGAGTATTACCAGTGGACCTTAAAACCTAAAGTACACACGCCACTCACAACAAGGCCTATGCAAAGCATAACAAATGCTTTTTTGAATGAATAGCTTTCTTTCTTTCTTTTCAAAACACCACAGCTTCTCCAAAGAACCAAAATGTCTTACAACCCTTTGTAAAGATGATTGAATTAGTTTGAAAACAAATAAATCATAACAATCAACCGCAAAGTACAGAGTTAACAACACTCCCATTACAAAGATTCTAAAGCTGAAAGTAGTAAATGGTGCGTTTCCAAATTTCCTGTGATTTGATTATACAAATAATGAATGGTTATGAGTGAAATAGTGCAAATTTTTCATGATTTGAAAGATGGAAAGTTCCATTCAACAAGGCGCAGCCGAGTTGAATGGAACAAATTACATCTTTCAACAAATTAAATATTTGCACTATTGCACGAATGGAAACCATTCATTATTTGTTTTCTACAACACCTTCAAATTTGGATATAATTGGATGTAAAATGCACTCATTTAACAGATTGTTTTGAACAGACAGGTTTCTCTGCTCTCTTACCATTGAAAAAAGTGCTATCAAAAAAATATAACCCATGGTTCTATTTCATAGAGTGCAATAGAGCGGATTTTGCATGCAATCGACGAGCACTTAACCAATCAAATGGCCGGAATATAATTAGGTGTTGTATAATAGCTAATAATCCCTTACCATTGTCTGCAAACATTCTTACATCTATAAATGCTCAATGATCACAAATGATGTTGTTTAAGTGCAACTTCTTGTAACCTTACTGTCCCCCAGTTGGGAGTCTGACCTCGCTATATGACCGTTATTGCCAAATTTTTGGAACTGTGACACTTGCGTATTAGAACATATAAATAATTTAGTAAATTGTACCTTCCTAGGTAGGGAACGAATTATTAAACATTATTAGAAAGTGTCATTCTTGTTCATGAAGTAGAAAATATTGAAATCGAACTTTGATTTTACAGCCTAGTTTTGCATCATGCAAGTGTATGTGTTACTCCAGTGATATGCTTAGGTTCTATGCTACTACTACTACAACTACTAGTTGAGCACACTCATGTGTACATATGACAACACCACGATTAGACCTACCCATAGCTCCCTTCACATCGATAACGTTAGATTTGGAGTAACCAGCCTCCTACATTAAAATGTGTTTGTGTGAACAATAAGCTGTGTATTTAATCTTAGACACAATAACAAAACGTTTATTATGACAGACTCAAGTATATCATACTTCAAGTCAATAGCTGACAGTTAAACTCCACATCTCATGTAAATATGACTTGGCCTAAGTAGTATAGTAAAGGCTTCATAATTGACGCACCTTCGTAATTGACGCACCTTCAAATATTACTAGCAACGATACAGCAGGCAGCCTAAACTTTTTGCAGCCAAGCAGAGTTACATATTTGATGAGTTTTAATCCATTTCAGGTATATGCTGATCAAACTGTTTTTTTTTAAGCTTTTAACAGCCTCCCCCCAGTTTTGCACATTTTTTTGGCATTTTTAAATCTTACTCCCTAAAAATAACCAAAGAATGATACCACTACTCCTTGGGAGTGACCTGTCTGAGCTTAGACTGAGGCTCAGAAGTCAGAGCATAGCAAACAGCATCCAAAGTCAATGGATGTATACTTAGGCCTACACTACAGTTAGCTTATCGACAAATGTGTCAATTAGGGGTATGAAAGAACTTGACACGCCAGACATTTTGTGGTCAAATTCTGCTCAATTGTACATTGCATAGGCACAGAACAATAAATTTTTTGAGGAACCACACATATGAAAAACGCAAACAGTTGAGTGACTTGGATTTTTCGTTGATAGACATCGTTATTCAAATCCTTAACTTAAGTGCGTCAATTATGAGCCCACCATGCTACTACTAGTACTTGTACAATTAATAAGCTAAACTTTGGCCTAACTAGCCTAGTGTAGGCTAATAATATCAATATACTACAGCCTAATAATATCACGATATCAGTAACAACACTTATTTCTTATCTGTATGGCCTTGGCCAATTGACTGTGGTAAACCTTGGCAAACGTTCGTCTAACGCCCCTTATGTTTAACGTTAGGCTACAGTAGCTAGCATAGTGGTACTGTGCTCGTGGAGTAGAATATTCGGTTGGATGAAATAAATAAAGAAATAAAAAATAAGTTTAATCATACACTGCCTGCTATTGGACACAGCAGCTGCCGTCAAACGACCGTTAAGAGCTACATCATTTCTGGTTATTTGCCCCAAAACCCGGGTGAATTTGGTCAGAGTAGTCGCCATTCTTCCTTATTGATTTGACACACGAGTATGCATGTGGGTAACGCCGGTGTACTAACTTCACTCACATTGAGGCTTATTAATATTTAATTCTGAACTATCTAAGAATGAATTTGTAGATAGGGGCGGAGCTTTGTACTCATTAAATCCTAAATCATATAGCAATGAATAAACAGCTTAGCATGAGACGCGGGAACTTAGCATTGTGCTACTTTTGTGATGTTGATGGGTCCTCCGCCGCATTCATTGGCGGTATTACGATTTAACGGCCACACGAAAATGTGATACTAAGTGCATGAGTGGTTTGTAGTAGTGTACGTCTAGAGCCAGGGCGGCCGGGCCCGGGTTATCGAAATATGTCACTGGGTCCCTTTTTGATTTAATATTTTTCTTAATATAGTATGAAAATGAGAAGAGATAGTATTTATCCCTCTCCCCATATTTAACTGGGCCAACTAACTGCATGACCTCAAGATGTACAGCTCTACATAGTCGCCATCTGACCAGGCAACTTTCACTAGGATGTTGTAGTAGGCTCAAAAAAAAAATCCTCTGACAGTTCCATATTTCATAGGCCTTCTTATAGTATGTATCCACTCTAAAAAAGTGAACCTGACTAAAAAACGATTGTTTTTGCTTTAGTCACCAAATATTATAGGGAGTCGGACAAGCAAGCTTGCAGTGTTGCATGTCGGTTACTATGATGCTGCATTTTCTATCATGTGTGTGGTATCCATAAATTTGACGCCGGTCAACAGACATTGCTTAGCCTAAAGGTTGACAACATTTTGTTCTACTGAAAAGCTGTAAATTGACGTGAAGCTACATAGCTCTCGGTCTTTGCTCTAACGATATAGCTCCATGGTGAAAATCATAGGAGCCTATAGGCTTTATACTTATAAGTTCATGGTATATTCCCAAGTTCATGGTATATTCCCAATTTTGTGTCATAAATTGAAATGAAGGGAGGTTTGACCCCTGTGAGACCCCTGTGAGAAGAGATATTACTGAAATATTTGGTTTTACAATCTTTGGGATGTCTGAGCGAACAGACAATACACCGCGTTCTCAATGTCACAATAAAAGTGTCATTTACTGTTTTACCCATACCATTTTAGTCAATCCGTGCGTACGGAACAATGCAGTGACGTAAGTTCATAAATATTAATATTGTCCTTTAAGGTGTACGATTTATTCTTCCGTCACCAAGCATGTACATACGTGTGTTAAAGACAATGGCATGTCAGCGGTAGTTGTGTCAAAGTTAATGCTGAGAAAAGTAGTTGCTAACCCGTATACCCTACCGCGTGATTATATGTATATGCAGCCTATGTACGCACTGCTGATACAGGGCTGCTGAAGTCACCGATACCGCTGTTGTTAGATCTCGAAGAAAACAATCTTTTCTGTACGTAAAAGCTTCGTGTTGGTTGATATTGCAAGGTGTAATTAATATGATTTAGCGTTCTTGAAAATATGTAACTGTTGTCACTCCTGTTATTTCAAATTTCCATTATGCCTTTGACATATAACTAGTGTTAGACTGTTACTGTTAGTGCTAGAGTTACTGTTAGACCTATATAATCGATAGCATAAGCATTAACATAGACCTATATTTCGGCTACAATAATCTTAACATAGCTTAAGTAATTGATAAAGGGGCCGAAGGTCCAACATAATAAGTGTGGTTCCTTATTCTCGAAATCAGCAGTCATTTTGATATAATGGGCACTAAATTAGGCCATTTTAAAATTCTAGCTTTGAAGTTTGAGCCTTGGCAATGGCATACATCTGCTAGTCCTGGCCCAAGTAACAAATATGGCTAGCCTAGCTGTTACCCTCTTGAGTCCAACTTCTGATTTTCAAGTTGCATTTTGCCGCGACAGTTCATTTGGCACCATGCTAGTATGACCTATATAATCATGATGATATGCTTTTTGCCCAAAAAATTCCCATTTGTGGAGATGAAACAACTAAAACCACAAATTGTTTCCTATATCATCTGGTCTTGCCTTTGTTTCCTAGCATTTTAGCAAACATAGTAAAGTCAGTATTGCGAATTTCGGAACACTGTCAAGTTCGGACACCCCTAAGAAATACACGATTTCACCATGACAACCTATAGGAAGAGCCAAATTTCACCAAAAAGTACAAAGCTACAGTTATTTTCTCTCCAAAATGACCCGTGTGCAAGTAAATACTTACATATTTGTCAATAAAATGACGGAGATAAATGAAGTCTGTTATAATTACTGAAAGAGCAACTGCGCCACCAATTTTATCACCAGCGCCACACTGTGGGAACGAGTGTCCGAATTTCGCAATACTCTAGCAAAGAAATACCAGTTCCACAATCACGAAGAATCTTCTTTTTTACAACGTGAAAACAGTTTGCAGGAAAGAAAGTTTGGCCATGTATCTTAATATAACACACTTCTCCCACCATATCAAGTATATTTTCAGGTGATTTATACCAGAAGATATAGTTTTGGGGTGATTTAAGGCTTAGGTGTCCGAAATTCGAAGTGTCCATGCTAATGGTCCTTGTTCAAGACATTGATTGAATTCATGCATGAGCAAATGGCAAGACCTCAATATGTAGTATAGCCTAAGGCAAACTTAACTTAGCTTATTGTGACCTAACTTAATGGCATTGAAGACTCGCCCCAAACTGCGTGCCGCGCTCTGAAAAAGTTAACTTTCCGTTGCTTGCAAGTGAAGTTTTCATCTTGTCACTACAAAATGCAGACAGTAATGAAACGTGATACCTTGTTATCTTTTATCTAGACCTGAGATGTCCATGTTGCTATGTACACTGTGTTGTGGGTATTGACCATAGCTGTATGTATTGACTGTACACTTACTGTCTAATAACAGATGGTAGCAAGCTGTGTGTGTATTTTCTGGGATCGATGGTGGTGTCTCACACTTCTGTTACACCTCATTCGAAACTAGGTCAGATTATCAACATGAAACGTTTCTCGGTGCTCATGTCTTCACACCCTTTAAGGTATTGGCATTACTATGACTAGTATGAGATTACAAGAAAACTTATGATTATTAATGTGAAATTATCACATCTTTTTACCTAGGCAACTGGAAATTTGGATAAACCTAAATCATTAAGAGTAATGCACATGAAAAACATGTGGGATCACCAATGAAGTCAGAGCACTGGTTCACACTTGCAAATTGTTTGTATATCTTGATTGGTATGCCCTGAACCAGAGCATATGAGGAAATACCTAATAATGACCAAAGAACAAGATAACTGCATGATTATCAACCATTTAACTCAATCATGTGTGGTTTGTACAAGAATGACAGAGAACATATCATATCATATTGTAATGGTGTTAGCATGAGTAATGAATCATATCAATAGTGATGGTGAATGTCTGACAACTCAATATATACCTTGTGAATGTGCTTTGAAAACACTAAGGTAGAATGCACCAAAAAACGACGAAACCTCTCGTCATACACTATTATGGTGTGGCCTAAAAGTTAGCTGAGTTAATATAGGCTACTGAGCCTGCATGCAACTCTTTCTTGTGTGACTTGCTTCATAACCTCAGGGCACTCAGGACAGAAGGCATCGGAGCAAAATTTTCGTCTCGGGTTCAAACTTGTGCGGATTGACCAAGTTAAAAATGTGTTAAATTCATTTTACTAAAATCTATCTTGTCCATTTACTTCAGGCAATTACACAGTTGACAGCAATTACCTAGGAATTCATAATTAATGACTTGTAAATGGTATTCTTTCTAGAGAAAAAGACTAAAGGGTTTTTATGATGTTGCAATCAAACACAAGAATATAAGCAGATTGTCTGGTAGAATACAATACTTTACACCCAACTTGCCAAATATTCAATCCCAACTCTCTATCTCACAATATCAGATTGGTAAATGGTGTTAAGTAGGTCACTATCTCACACAATATGATAGCTGATGTCTATTCAATATAGATAATGATAATTGCAAACAGTTAAGTACTTAGAGGGAAAGACTGGTATTTACTTAAGTTATGCTCTGACAGAGTATCTTATCGATTGCCTGGTTGTGCTGAGACCAAAGTTTTAAAGTGACTGTAGTAAATACATATCTGACTGATATTATAGATCTAGATAAATATGACATGTATCATGCTTGCTATCTTACAGTGTGTCATGTGCTGTGAGTATTGAATAATATCGTAAACTATTCCCGTGACGTTAATACTTCCTTTTAAAAAAAGTCAAGTGGTTAAAATATTTCAAGCAATGAAGCCATATTTACTCATTCCTGTTTATGCATTTGTGAAGGAAAAGAAAACAAACACAAAACAAAAAAACCCTTGTGATGCAGTTGTCTCAACCTCATTAACATAAAACCCTATTATCTAGATTATCTGTTTATTTGCCAGTTGGATTAAACAATTAACAAACCTTGGTTTTTATTGATCATTACTATTTACTACAAGATACAGAGTGTTAAGGAGGTAAGAAAGTACACTCAAGGTGTCTGTGGGTTCTGTTCAGCTGTCTGAGTTTTTAACAACTTCATTGGGTAAAGTTGTCTGAAACAATCCATATTTTTGACACCTTAGCTTTTGGTTTACTCTTTCATCTACTTGATTGAGCATTGGTATCAGTAATGCAAGATTTCTACTCAGTCCTGTATCCTACCTATACTGTCCTGAAATTCACAAATTTCATATCTTTGTGTTTTTTATCATACAGAGAGCTAACATGTTTCGGTTACTACCGCTTGTCCACCGGGTGGACAAATTCTCTGCCTGCAAGGTTCAGCGATTCCCCGAGGCACTGAAGAGGCGAGGATTTCGCACAGCAACTCTCAGATATGCAGAGAAGGAGCCTGCACCAGCCCCTAAAGGGATCCCATGTAGTAATCTTACCATTGGTGTTCCAAAAGAATCCTTTACCAAAGAGTGCCGAGTAGCTGTAACACCGGCAGCTGTAAAGACTCTCATCAAAGAGGGATTCTCTGTTAATGTCGAAGATGGGGCAGGAGCCGCAGCTAACTTTACCAATAAAGACTATGAAGAGGCAGGGGCCAAAATCAAGAGTAAAGTGGAAGCCTTCGGTGCGGATATTGTTCTTAAAGTAAGGTCTCCTGCAGTAGAAGAGATTGACTTACTCAAAGAAGGATCAAACTTGATCAGCTTTGTGTATCCAGCTCAAAATAAAGACCTCCTGGACAAACTGGCCACCAGAAAGGCAACATTGTTTGGGATGGACTGCGTACCCCGTATCAGCAGAGCGCAGGTCTTTGATGCTCTCAGCTCTATGGCAAATATAGCAGGATATAAAGGAGTCATAGAGGCTGCGAACAATTTTGGACGATTCTTCACGGGCCAGATCACTGCGGCTGGTAAGGTGCCACCCGCTAAGATGCTCGTCATTGGTGGTGGTGTTGCAGGACTGTCGGCAATAGGTACCGCCAAAAATATGGGCGCAGTAGTCAGGGGTTTTGATACCAGAGCTGCTGTTAAAGAGCAGGTGGAATCACTCGGAGCTGAATTTCTTGAACTGGAATATGAAGAATCCGGTGAAGGAACAGGTGGATATGCCAAAGAAATGTCCCCAGAGTTTATCAAAGCTGAGATGGACCTTTTCCACAAGCAATGTAAAGATGTTGATATTGTGGTCACGACAGCTTTGATTCCAGGTAAGCCAGCTCCTAAGCTGATCACCAGAGAAATGATTGAAGGCATGAAAGAAGGTTCTGTTGTCGTGGACCTCGCAGCCGAGGCCGGGGGAAACATCGAGACGACCAAACCGAACGAGCTGTACAAGTACAAAGGAGTGACGCACATTGGCTACACTGACCTACCCAGTCGGCTTCCCACACAGTCGAGTACACTGTACGGTAATAATATTACAAAGTTTCTATTGTCTATTGGGCCTAAAGGTCACTTTGATATTAATTTAGAAGATGAAGTAGTTAGAGGATCAATTATTCTACACAACGGTCAAATGATGTGGCCCCCACCACCTCCAAAAGTGGTCCCCCAACCCCCAGTCGCCACACAGCCCTCTGCAGCAGCAGCTGAGCCAGAGCCTGTGGACCCGTTTAAGGAGAAATTGACTAAGGCTATTGTGTACACTACTGGTTTAAGTGCATTACATGGCCTAGGGCTTATCTCCCCTGGGTTGCAATTCAACACAATGATGACAACATTCTGTTTAGCTGGTATCGTGGGCTATCATACCGTCTGGGGTGTCACTCCCGCCCTTCACAGTCCTCTTATGTCCGTCACAAATGCCATCTCGGGTATCACGGCGGTAGGAGGTTTGCTGTGCATGAGTGGAGGTCTGTATCCTGATAGTTCTGCAGCATCCCTGGCAGCTTTAGCCACCTTCATGTCCTCCATCAACATCTTTGGTGGTTTCTTGGTCACTCAGAGGATGTTGGACATGTTCAGACGGCCTACTGACCCCGCAGAGTACAATTATCTCTACCTTTTACCGGGACTCGCTGCTCTCGGTACATACGGAGCAGGGCAGCTGTCCGGCTATGACCTGCAAACCCTTGCATACCTGGCTGGTTCGTTATGTTGTGTCGGGGCTCTGAGTGGCTTGTCCTCACAGGTGACATCCAGACAGGGCAATGCACTGGGCATAATAGGTGTAAGTATTGGCATGATGGCAACCCTCATGGGTGCGAAAGCTTCACCAGAGCTGCTGACTCAAATGGGGATGTGTATCGGTGGCGGTGGGTTGATTGGATCTGTCATAGCCAAACGGGTTGCCATTACTGACCTTCCCCAGTTGGTCGCTGCTTTCCACAGTTTTGTTGGTTTAGCTGCTGTCTTGACTTGTGTGGCTACTTACATGAATGAGGCAGCACACTATGCCACTGACCCATCTATGATGATGGCTAAGGCATTTGTATTCCTTGGTACCTACATTGGTGGAGTCACTTTCACAGGTTCCCTGGTAGCATATGGCAAACTGCAGGGCTTTCTGAACTCTGCACCTTTGCTCATGCCTGGTCGCAATGTCCTCAACGCTGGGCTGTTTGCGACCAATGTTGGCGCCATGTCTTATTTCATGACAAACCCTGGTTACATGGCAGATATGGGTTGTCTCACCACCACATCAATTCTGTCCTCCTTGATGGGTGTGACCTTGACCATGGCTATCGGCGGAGCTGATATGCCAGTGGTCATCACAGTGTTGAATAGTTACAGTGGGTGGGCCCTCTGTGCAGAAGGCTTCATGTTAGATAACAACTTGATGACGATAGTAGGAGCAATGATTGGCTCTTCGGGTGCCATTTTGTCCTATATCATGTGCAAGGCAATGAACAGGTCTCTAGCAAATGTAATCTTTGGAGGTTATGGAACAAAGTCTACCGCTGGAGGTAAGCCGATGGCGATTGAGGGCACTCACACCGAAATAAATGTGGATAATGCAATAGATTTAATTTCAGATGCCAAAAATATCATCATCACTCCCGGGTACGGTCTCTGCGTAGCTCAAGCCCAGTATCCAATCGCAGAGATGGTTACCCTCCTGAAAAAGAAGGGTAAGAATGTGAGGTTTGGTATTCACCCAGTGGCCGGACGTATGCCCGGTCAGTTGAATGTGTTGTTAGCAGAGGCTGGGGTGCCCTATGACGTTGTGTTAGAAATGGACGAAATCAATGAAGATTTCCCAGAGACCGACCTCACATTAGTGATCGGCGCTAACGACACCGTCAACTCGGCTGCTGAGGAAGATCCTAATTCGATCATCGCAGGCATGCCGGTCCTCAGAGTCTGGAACTCTAAGGATGTCATCGTGATGAAAAGGACGCTGGGCGTCGGCTACGCCGCAGTCGACAACCCAATCTTTTTCAAAGAAAACACGTCCATGTTGTTGGGCGATGCCAAGAAAACTTGCGATGCACTCTTAACCCAGATTCGTTCACGCTATGAGAGTTGATAGAAGTGACCAGTGGTTATAATTTGTCACCTTTTATCGCTTGGGTTGGTATTGCTAATCTTCAATTGCAAAGTTAGTCCCAAAATGGTCTTTGCAGAGAGTGGATACATTAAAGTATTAAAGGAGAAAAAAACAAACTTGTTTTCCATGAAGTAGAGTTTTACATGTTAAGAAAAAAAATGTTAAATTCATTGGCTGAAGTAGTATACAGGTTGTTTGTTGTGTTTAATTTTTCTCGGTTCCTTTAACAGACTTGTGTTAAAATTTCTCTGTTATTTTAAGAGATGTGTAGGGTTTTCAGCAGAGAGTGTCTGAAAAACGAGGTTATGGCAGTCAATCATAAGTTTGTTTTCCTGTAAAATTTTGTTTCCAAGAAAGATGACCACAAATTAAGCTCTTGTGCTCTTTACCCCTGTAACAGGTTATATAACATCTGCATGTATTGTTTTTAGTCCACCACAACTAAACCATCATTAATGTGCCACGTGTGAGTGGTTCAGAATATAACCCATTTCCAGTCAAGAAAGACTGGCTCTCTAACGTGAACTTTGGAGCGTTTATGTAACGGCAACATACTAATGTCAATACAGTGTTTGTCATTATGTTATCACAGTAGTAGAAAGGTTATAAATTATACTCTAACATTGGCTGTATATGGAGCTGGTGAACTTTACACAAAGTTGCCTTCATTGCCTTCATGCCTGTGACCTCTCACTCACTGCAGTACAGTAGAAGAAAGGTTGATAAACTATCTGTGCTGTGATCAAAATGCTAATATTTGTTGTAAATGGAAACTATTCAGCTGGCTCAGCTTTTATTCATGATGACCAAATAACCCTCTAGTGCTTGTGTAAACTATAAGATGAAATAGAGTTGTGAATGGAATACCTTGTGACCTGTCATAGTACAGCTTTGTGGGATTACTCATGGTATAGTAATTGTGAAGCATATGGTAAAGCAGTAGCAGATACCCACGAGGTGAGGGATTGGGCAGGTTAAGTTGGGAAGGGGAGGGGGGGGGGGGGATTAACATGGGGTGAAGAAGATGGATAAGGGGTAATAGTTTCCAAAATATTGGTTTAAAATTGTTGTTTTTGTGAATTAACCACCTAACATGGATGCAATGGTGAGGTTTGAATAGTTGGAATAAAGAGGGGTTGGGTGGGGAAAAGAGTTATAGCTTTGTGATGTAATGTGTTGTACAAGTTGTCAGTATAAGTCAGGGAGAAATTTGGGGGTTATTTTGAAGGAGATATATCAGTTCTAAGGTACACATGTATGTCTGGTTACGGTTTGGTCTTGTAAACTAACATTGTATGTCTAAATGACTCGTGTGCTAGGTGTTGTTGTTACGTTACCCACTTAAATAAGCACAATTTCAGATGATATGTGATTGTGCACATCAGTTCATCAAATTTATGTAAGAGAAAAAGATTGGATAGGAATCATGTTCTAATAAATACCACATTCACCTGTGTAAGGGTTGCTGTAAATGTCGTAGCGATCTGGTTTTTCGTTTGCATCTTCCATTTTATCTGAAGCACTAGGCGAAATAAAAAATACCTCTGATGCAAAAGATTTCAAAAAAAAATGAAAGTTGAAAAGGATCAATTGTAGGAGAAAAGAAAATGTGTAGGATCTATGTGCCATTGAAACACTCATCGTATTATTGAAAGGTTCACAAATAGTATTAATTATGATAATGGCATCACTGCTTTGATGTGTGCACATAATGTGTTTAGTGACAGTGTTTGGACATGCACTGGTCAACATGGGCCCAAAAAATTCAATTCATAGTGTGAAGTGAAAAGAGTGAGAAAAATATATTTCAAAATTTAAAACTATTTGTTCTCTTTTGTTGACTATGTTGTTTACTATGCTTTTTATGTGGTCTTTCGCTATCTGCTTACTTTATTTTCCACTAGCAGGTATCAGGGTCTTGAGGTATTATCTATCCCACACTAGCTATGGATACTGTTTTACCCCTGGCTGGCTGGCTGGGTTTGTTCTTGCACCCTAAAGTTTTGACATTGTTACATGCAATGTTTTTGCTAGTGTCCTTTAAATCTACCATGAAGATTAGGAATTGCCAAGGGGAGGGGGGCATGTGCTCTCTCCCCCAAAAATCGTGCCCCCCAGATGAAAATTGTAGTGTTAAAAAAATTACTCTAACAAAAACTTTTTGCAAAGGATGAAACGTAATATGTTCTTCAGTAAAACTATTTTCCACCGACCATCACAATAACCAGTTGTTTTCTCACTAACAAGGTCACAGAGGCCCCGGCATGAACCGCTAGTGCACTACTATCCTGCATGAATTTCAATATTCTTAGTTAAAAACAGTCTCAAAGCAAAAGGGTTAATTTCCAATTTTTGTATAACTTTTTTATCCGCCTCAATTATATAAATATCGTACAAACTAAGCCCGAAAATTCTTGAACATAAAGTTACTTCAAGTTGCAAAATATAGCACCAGATTGCATCTAAGGACCCTTAATTAAACAAAATTTCTCAATACCCCCTCCCCTTAGGCAGCTTAGACCCCTCCCCCAGGACTGCATTCACAAATACACATTGTGCACCCCTTATTAAGTGCTGTGCCCCCCCTAGATTGAAAAGTCTGTGTAGCATTGATGTTTGCCCCTTTTAACCGGAAGGGAGGGGGGGGGGGGAAGGGTGAGGAGCAGGAGAGAAGGCTCTAATGGGAGGGGAAAGATAAGGGGACAGTTGCTTGTTTTAGAAGTCAAGCAATTAACAGTTATTCCATCGGAATGTTCACCAGTTATCGAGACCCCGAAGTTTGCTTGACCGGCTCTGAATTTTTCATTGCAAACGTCCATGTTTTTGTTGTGCTTTTGTCACCTTAAGACACTCAATAGTTCTAAATAATTTAAATGTGTTAACGCGCTGAAATTCGTAAATAGAGGGCGTAGTTTGAGAATATGTTGGAGAGGGACGACTTCGGAAGGCCACATCATAACATAAGTATGAGTAACAATAATGTAAATAAAACGTCTCTATACGTTCGGTTACATTATATCATAATTTCGAACAGATTCGTCAATCAGCAACATCTTTCTTGAACCGTTACGTAACGAGGGAACCTGATACAATAACAATGTGTTTCTTTAGTAAACACCCAATATCCCACCGTTGATGATCAAATAGACTAGCACTATAAGAAGGTTTGCAAATGGGGGACAAAATTTCTGTATTGCATGAGAGGGTTTTCTCTTCTCAGTACAACCCAAATGGTTGTAACCACATCATCTAATATCGAATGTGGATTATCCAACTATGTGTACATAATACTACATGGCTTGGTCAAAGTGACAAACGGACACAACTCAATTCCAAAATACATCTGAGTAACACTCTTCCTTTTTTGTTTGTCCCCACTTTCCAGCAATTTTACCAATATTACAGACTATAACTTAAATGAAAGATTGCAAACTATACGACACCATATTCTTGATGCTTGATTGCAAAAGTAACTGTTGTGAGTTGCCACAGATGGATATATATCAAAAATGGCATCATCCATGCAATTTTTCATATAGTTTTAATCATTTTCAAATCAATTCGGAAAAATCTTTAAATTTCTGTGTTTTGTCACTATTTTAATAATATTTGACTGCTGATGATAATACATTGCATTGTGGGATTTTGGTGTCAAATGTTGTCGAAAATGTACCAAAACAATGTTCTTATACTAAGAAAAAACATCCTTAACGACGAGACAGTGAGTTAATATTTCTTTTGCCGGAGCGAGCATGTTTCACGGTTGACTAGATAATGTTACGATTTCATTGCAACAGTGATTTCTAGCGTAATACGGTAGCAGTAGATAATGTGCACGTAATATCTCTAATTGATGTTGACGGCTTAGGTTATGTTTGAAATGATATTGCAAACATTACAGATATTTCATGATTTCCCATGGTGCACTTCGATTTGGTCACGACATTTGGAATTCGGTTAGGCCCTGGCTTGAGTTACAAACTTAAGGGATTCGTGTATCGTCAATGTTCCATTAGTCCATCCCCTGGGTGATGCTTTAG
>JAIPMN010007268.1:0-46924 GCA_020650975.1 Apostichopus californicus
AAAAAAGCATCAATTAACTGTTGAATTATTAACAAGTTGTACAGCCAGGTATCACATATAATATTGATGTGAATTATGGGGTATATCACTAACAAATGTCAACACCAGTACTTGCAAATAGCAGGTACACTAGGAAGAGAATAACTCAAACTAATACATCTCTGCACCAGTGACAGTATCATTATACAGGAGAACATCATAAAACCTGGTAGATGTAAATGATACTAATGTAGGTACTAGGAACCCAAAAGAAGGTATCCAATCTAGCTATTAATCTGTAGTATTTCATATTGAATACATTTACTAACTGCTTATCCACTAAAGAGCCTGTGTAAGAGAATGTGTAAAAGTAAGTTGGCCTGACGTATCGATCTTAGCAGGATCTTCTTCAGAGGCTAAAATGATTTAACTTAGCAGACCTAACACATTCAAACAATGAATATTGTTTAACAATTAACTCTGTTTAGGAATGAACAGTATTAAACAATAAACAGTGTCAACAGTGTCAACTAGTGGCCAGCTGCAAGTCTCTAAAAGTGAGAAGTTGTAGCGCACTCATGTATGATTACAATGAACTGTGTTCAACAATAAACAGCTCTAAACAAAGAACAGGATGTAAAGTAAGCAGTACCATTGTTTACATAGTATTCAACCACTGCAGGTGTACTGTACAGTACTCTAGCCTACAATACAGTCATAACTAATTACACTCAATACCTGCAAGGCTGCAACACTGTCAAAATATATTATACATGGCTATAATTCACTCATCCTATATTGTACTATATTAAAAAAGTTGTTAATTTGACATTTTGACATTCCGGAAACTTAAATAATAATTTCACCAGTAGCAAAACTTGTTTTGTGCTTAACTATATTATTTCTACATCTTTTCTAACAGGCTGTACAAAACAAACAGAAATTCACCTAAATAATAATGGCAAGTCCAGCTTGCATAACATTTCTAATTAATTTTAAATTCTATTTATACTAACTTTCCAGATACTGGACAAAAATTTAAAGACCAACTAAAAACATATTTTTCCAAGGCAAATCTTAACTCGATAACACAACTGACACTAGCAAACAAAATTGCCGATCGGTATTAAGTAAACTGTTCTTTATATCCTCATGTTGTGTTCCATCCATTTTTAAAATTAATAATTTGCCTAAAGCAATAACACATTCGTGTTCAATGATAACTTTGACTTCCTCATATGAATCAATGCATGTTTGTGAAAGGTAAACTCAAAAATGCTGTAAGATAGTTTACTTTAACCCAAGTTTGAGGTTGAACTTTCGTTTAATCAAAACTTTTGAAAGAGCAATGCTTTTGGCATGATCGTGATTCAAACCAGAAACTTGACCGTTACCAGTCCTGAACTTAAAACCAACTGAGCTATATGGCCCTCACTTGTTGGCGAACTCTATATAACCAATTCTTTGCTGCAATGATAGTAACGAGCCACAGTGCCTAGAGTATGGATCACACCCCATTTTTATTTACCATAACTCAGAAAGTGGCAGGGAAGGAATTTCAACATTTTTGTGCATAAAAATGAGTAGATTAACCAAATTTTATCAATCCTTCCTGGTAATATTCTAAATTAAACTGTAATTAAATGAAGAACATCCATTTTTAATCGATCCAATCTCATGTTGCTGGACGATGATAGTTCCATCTCATACCAAACATATGCCACCAAACACATTTTACATGAGAAATAACCAGTTGGCAAACAAATTAATTATTTACTGTTCCATCCATTTTTTAAAAAATGAAAACCACTAAATTTAGAGGGAATATCTTAAAATGAGAGAGACATTGTAACATCAAGAAAACTCTTTTCAAGACGAAATCAGAGTTCTCGCATGTTAAAATTATTGACTGCCGTAATTTTGTAAACTGATTGACTGCGCATGAGCAAACATGAACTCACATTACCACAAACGTATTACAAAATGAAATGTGAGCTGTATTGGAATAGAATAACCAAATCGCCATGGATGAAACAAAGTGAAAGCTTGCAAAAAGAAAAGTATGTAGACCTAAACTAAACCAGGACAAGATTATGGCAAAATAAGCATATTTAAAAAAAAAATGTGATTCTGTAATAATTGAACCCTGTTGTAGAGCAGAATTCAAACTGATCTCATTTATGGATCAAATCAGAAGTTTGTGCACTTTTCTGAACATAAGATACAAAGAACTGTCAACGTTTGAGCTATGCTGCACGACATACTGAAAATAAATAACTACAAAATAAATAAGGGTTGTGCTACAAGGTGCCAGAAGCATTTAACATATACATCATAACATTCTGCACAGTGTTCAACTAAAAAAAAGAGTAAAATATCCCTGCTGTCTTAAAAAAATTGTATGTGTTGCTGCATCTCTTTCACAAAGTTGTGCCCTATCTTTATATGAGGCATATATAATGCCACGGTCTAGTATGAAAAAAGTCATCTATCCTTTTAACACAATGTGTATTAAACCATTGAGGTCATTTCTAGCATATTTCTAGGTCAGAGGTCATTTCTAGCATAATGATGGAGTTTAATAGTGGCAAAACAAAATGGTCATGTAATATTAAAATGAGCTGCTTACAAAAAAAGCCAAAAAAAAAAAACGGTAATTATTATTTTTTTAAACGTTTCATACACAGGAGTGAATACAAATGGGTATAAAAAATATAGCAAGGTATGTAACAACCATGTATGAATATGCAAACAAGTAACTTTAATAGAAGTATGCTTGTAGAAGAGTACAAGCACTACAAGCCATTTAGTATCTTTAAATTATCAAACTCTTCTGAAAATTCAGAAAAACTTGTAAAATACATTTAAAGTCTTGTTCACAAGAATAACAAACCATGAGAAATGTAAGCACCGATACTTTTACAATATTCGTTATGTTTACTAGCTTAATTAGATGTATATTCACTTACAACATTTTGCCACACTGTTCCACAGTTCAGAGCAAAATAGATAGTTTGACATGTAAAATGAGTCAGAACTTCGATTTCATACTTAGCAATGAGGAATGACCCAAAAAATGCGAAATTTAAAAAGACTTATGTGGTCAAATAATATCCATGTTCTTTATCAAAGTTCCAATAATAGAAGAGTTTCCCAATTGCATAATTCAAGTTATAAGAAAAAAAAATACTCTAAATTACAATGCCTTGTAAGTACATGAAAATAATATGATGATTTCCAACAATGACAAGGAGCTGCAACAGTATCCATAACAAACAAAAGACAAAATACATCTCAACATTATTAAACTTATCCAATATATTACAATTAACTGAATGGGATTCCAAATTATACTAAACATGGACGTTTTCAAGACCTGCCAGTCACAAGAAATCGGTGTGACAATATTTGTGACAAGATATGTACTACTGCAAGTGGCAGGGAATCTGACTAAATGACACTATGATATTTTATATATAACTAGGGTCATAAATAGGTCTTGGAACAGATATGAAGGATAAATATGGATCTAATTATTCAACTATATTAAACTATTAGCTCACCAATAGGGATACAGAGTTTGTCACCAGCAGATTGACAGGACTTTTATGCTTGTATTAAGCGGGGAAATTAGCTCACCCATAGGGATAAAGAGGTTGTAATCAGCAGATTAAAGGGACTATTAGACTTGTAGTAAGCGGTGAGATTAGCTCACCAGTAGGGATAAAGAGTTTGTCACCAACAGACAATGAATTTTTTAGACTTGTTATAAACAGCGAGTAAATGAGAATACTAGTGTGCATTTTTGATTGACTTCAACAAATAAATTTCTAGAAGAAAGATGTACCAATCAGAAGATTACTCAGAATAAACAATGAAGGATTTTAACCGCCCTTAACTAAACAAACTGCAAAGACTCTCACAGGCAGACAACACCTTGCGCCTCACGATGGTCCGTAACAGTTGACATGATCCTTTTCAATGTTGAAGAATTGATTCTGGTTTCTTTTCAGATCCCTTTTTATGAAGTAGCATCTGCAAGGGCTTCCTTTTAACATACCTTAGATCTACTAAGAGACAGATAACTTTTCAATGATAGTCATGACACTGCAATTTTACTAATACATACGACAAAGCAGTAGCATAAGGATCCCAAAACAAGGAGCACTCAATTGTCTCAAAATGGCTTGCATAGCAACCAGATCTGCTCATCAAGTTTCTCGTGTTCTGTTCCTTTTGCTTCTCAGTTCCGACCAATGAACATGAATTCATCTCCCATAGGACATAGTTATGTCTACGTTGCTTTTACAAGGTGTGAAAAACAAGTGAAAAGCAAGGGACACACCGATAAAGGCACCTTACTGGAAGAACAGTTCTTTGTGAGATGACACCCACCAGACACTGAGGGGTGATGAAGGCACTTAGCAGGAAGTATCCTTGACTATAGTTTGGTATCCTCTGAGTCTGGAGATGAAAGCTGTGGGACTTGAGATGGATGAGACTTGACGAGCAGCTGATAGGCTAGTTCAAATGCTTGGCCTAAAGTCAGAATGATTTCTGAGGCAAGATCCTATCATGATATGAGAAAGAAAGGTGAAAGTAAGAAAGCGCAAAATGCAAATGCAAAAAAAAAGTACCCCCAAAAACTGAAGAATATTAATGGCATTATTGTTACATAAAGATTAAATAAAGCAGGATAGCATTAAGGGGAATCGGTCTTTGACGCAAACTTTCATTAGAAGGATATTTTACTTTCCTCTAATTTTCACTCTATTGCTTTGAATGTGGCAATTAGAGAGTATAGCCTTGCCAAGTTACAATTTAAGCCGATGTTGATAAATATTCAGCTTACTTAACTGTGTCGTTATCTTCCTTGTTAATTTAAAGCTGCATGTAGCAAAGAACATTTTAAAGGGAATGTAAACATTTTGTTAGGTTGCAACTCTTCTGATATCTAGTGATACAATCTCGTACCTCTCTGTAAATGTTTCTTAACAATCTATCTGCATGCACCGGACATGTACAACATTGGCAATCAACAGATCAGGAAATTAAACAATATTAATTAATGTTAATATCTGGTTGGTCTTACCACAGTTTTGACTGTGAACACATGGCAGTAGATTCTATCGTAAGTCTCGTCTCTGGTGATGTAAGCAAACGTCCCCATGTCCTCCTCGTATTGCGATACGCAGGAAATATTACATATCTCATGTTCTGCGATGATCATCTGGCAAGAAAATAAGTTTGTGAAACATTTGTGAACCTGTAATAATTAATCCAGACGCTTCAGGTAATATTTTGTCGTTTTGTCAAAATCTTGATCCGATTGTGAATGTAGTTTGCAGAAAGTTAGACAGTAGAATAAAGACTAGAAAGTCCATGAGGACAGTGGGAAAGAGAACAGTTAGAGAGAGAACAGTGTTGGCCTAGCCCCAACCATCATGATTTAGCTTCCAAACCAGAGATCTTTGCAAAGAGAAACTTGGCCACACAGCCAAGAAAATTCTTGTTCTGTTTGGGAGTTGTTATGTCTGAGGGCCGTCATTTATTAAATATGTGATGTTATAGTGTCACTAGGATCCACTTTCTTCTTTTCTTTTTTTTCTTCATATTTTCATGGCAGATTGTTTACAGTGTTGACAATGAAACAAATGTCAATATTAAGGTCAAGTTAAAACCTTCAATAATTCATATTCAGCATTTTTGCTAAAGCCAATTTCCATTACAGAAAATAAACACTATAATTTATACAAATGTCATATCATAATTTGACTAATTCTTCATGCTTGCGTGCGAAGGAACATTAAACCTATACGTGATACCTCCCAGATGGTACAAGATTTGAAATCAAGATGAATCTGAAGAAATTCTGAGGAGAATTTTATATAATTGATCTATCATTTCCAACAAGAACACCTAAAAGTAATAATTTGAACATTTTATGAGGAACCCAATCTGGAGCATTGCAATACCCAGAAATCCTGACTTGAGAAGATTATATATATGAACATTAATGTCACTTATGGCATGACTATGACAAGCACTGAAATACAAGGACCAAATGAACATTCCATTTGGGAAATATGCCTCTAAAACATCAAAGCTCAATAATGGTGTCTTTAAAGGTTAGACATATGCTATTGCATCCCCCCCCCCCCCACCCCTCACAATCATTGAACATGGTGTTAGACTTTTAAAATCTGAAAATGATTATATTACAAGATTTTTAAGAAGAATATCGGTTCATGAAACCTGTAAACTGATTAACTGGTACAGCATAAAATGTTAAATAATTAAAGTAAACCATTATACACCAACCTTTGACTTTGTGTCAATAAATTTGACACCTGCATAGCTTATTGATAATGTAATGGTTGGGACCTTCCGCACATGATGTGCTGATCTCCGGAGTCTGACACATGAGCTCCTGGTTGAGTCTGTCCCTTGTAAATCTTTGACGATGGTTGAACCTAAGTACTGTGAAAGCAGATACAAATTGAATCTTCACTGATCAAACGAAAATACAGCAGTACTCAAAGAATACAACTAATTTCGGGGATGAATTAATAATATAATATTTTATATAGGGCTTTACACCAGCGATAGGTCTCAAAGCGCTTTACAGACGTTATATTACCCCTGGTAACTGATAACCTGTCCCAGAGACAATCCCTCCAGTCGGCAGCAGTTATATACTGCGCCCAATGACAAGTTACCTAACAGGTACCCATTTAACCCCTGGGTGGAGAGAGGCAAGTGATATAAAGCATCTTGCCCAAGGGCACAACGTAATGAACTAGGCATGAATCGAACCAGCAATCCTTGGATCATGAGTCCGACGCCTTAGCCAATTGGCCACCACGCTCTCAGATTTCAATTAAGAAGTTCACTATAAATACTATTCACCTCGAGCAATAACCTCACATGACTCACTTTTACATTATTAATCATGAGAACATCTTATTTGGGGACAATTTCTATCAAGCCATGTCTTGTTTAATTCCTGTTCTAGCCGAGAATCTAATGCTCTTTTTAGTCAGGTCTCGTATCTTCATTTCGTTAAGAACATCTGGTGATGTGTACAATTATTTACTACAACTGTGATTTCTTACATTGCATCAACTATCATGACGTTTTGGACTTAAGTTTGCTTTTGCAGATCCTCAAAACATCAGGGTCTCAACTTTTACAAGTTTTATATTTCTGTCCTGTTATGACCTGACATTTTTGGACTTACTGAAGCGGTATAATTGCAGCAGCCCTTGACCAGGTCCTCTGGTCGATGCATCCACTGTGGTTTGGTGTTAGCTATGACATCTAAGGAAGAACTGTCACTCAATTCATCTGTCGTCTGAGTAGAGATATTAGCACTATTTTGTCTCCTTAACCCACTCTTCTTCATCTTCTTCTTATCATCTGTTTTAATAATGTCTGGTATATTTTCATCGATTCCCGGCGTAACCTGGGTTCCCATCTCGTGGGTCGTCTTGCGCGACTGTGGAATAGTCAGCGCGTCGCTCTTACTTCGTTCGTACACATTGAAATCCTCTGGCAAAGATTCTTGCGAATGGGTGTAACTTTTACCGTGATTTGATGAAAGCGTCGACCTATTTGTGTGATGCCTTCGACCCCTCTCGGGTAACGTCCATGCTTTGCCGTTCGAACCCGTCATGACCGTGGGCCGACTCCGTAGAGGGGAGGTAACATCTTTGGAATAGTCTTTAAACAGATCAATGTCTAATGAAGATGAATTTGCTCGCACAAGTCCTTCCCCTCTTCTCCTTGAGTCAAGATCTAAAGTCTGAAGAATTAGACAACAGAAAATGGCATGTATAAACCTTACAGTATTAAATGTTTACAAGCTAGAGCATCACATACATACACGTACAAGCACACACACATACACACAACCTTGGTTGCATAAGTTCCAATGGATGCCAAAGATCGGAACCGAAAATGAAATTGACAAACTATCTGGAGTGTGCTGGTGCTGGGTCTACGGGAAAGGCTAAATTTGGGTGCACAATTCATCTGCCATCTTCATTTAGTCAAAAGGTTGAAATGATATATGTACAAAACTATTTGAGTGTTTTTTAAAAGAAAAAACATTTAAACGCTTGCTCTGGCATTTTCAATTAATTTTTAAATTAAGTACACTTAATTGGAATGCAACTTTGCATCCCCTCCCCCCTCCCCCACCCCTCCCTCATGCTGCAGTTTATGAAATCCCCTCTCTATGAGCCATACACATCTAAAGACTAGATGTATTGATGTTAGTTCTTTCCATAGCATTTCTTTTGTGCTTTCATTATATATACTGATATTTCCCTCCATCTGTTTTAACAGAGTTATCTTCTGTTCTGTAACTTTCGATCAAACCTCATCATTCTATTGTTTTCCATCATTATTTTATTATGTATCACTATTGTGTTAATTCTCTCAAAGTATTATCATCCTTTCCTGTAAATTATATTTCTCTTCCTTGATGTAGAATTGAAATATAAAGCTTGATTCAGTGTGTAAATAAAGAACCAATGAAAACGACATTTCTTGTAAGTTAACAAACCTATGTTGTAGATCATCTAGAGTTTCTTTCATTCTCCACAGCTCACCATATAGAACACCCTTAACAAACCTACAGTATGTTGGGGGGGCGTTGTGGTCAAGTGGTTAAGGCAGTGGACTTGTGATCTAAGGATTACAGGTTCGAGCCCTGGCCAGATCATTGCGTTGTGTCCTTGGGCAAGGCACTTTATGTTGTAGAGCATAGAGTTTCTTTTTTCTCCACTGTTCACCATATAGAACGTCCTTCCAGAAACAAACCTCACCAAATACACCATCAACACATTACATCAGTTTCCTTCTGTTTGCAATTACGTGTTGCAATGCTCTTCAATACCCTTGTAATACATTACTATTTTATCATATCATTAACAGCTACATACTGTACCCATTTATTGTAGCTGCATGATATTGTAATTCTTCAGTTTCGTTAGCTTTGTATGCCAACAATCATGTACAATAATTAAACATTCATTCACTTTTGCAAGACAAATATTAACACAATCCTTAAACACAATGAATTTTTCAAACCCATAAACGCCTTTCTGACACTGAAATTTCCTTGTTCTTTCAAAACATCTTCCTATTTCCTAGTTTATATCAGTCTTTTTTTTTACCGAACAATACAGGAAGCAAACAAAGAAAAACAAAGTAAATGAGGGATACGACTAATAAGGTGGCTAGCAATGGTCAGGTGTCAATCTAACGACCTTAAAACAAATCCATATACCTGGCAATGTTAAACTTCTTCTACAAAAGGTTGTTTTTTGTAATTCAAGTCCCAAGATAATCCACTGGATAATAGCAAATTGAAATCATTAAATGAAAACTAAATATGGAAGATTATCTTCACTCGATCAAAAATAAGGAGGAAAGAGCTTGATTACAATTCTGAATTAATTCCATTCCTGTCTGTCTTGGGTGATTTATCTGTGATATGTTAACGAGTTAGAGGAGATCCACATGTCTTAGTGTCTAAATTCTCTACTTTCATCACCCTTAAGGTAAGAACTTTCAAGAATAAATTCACCCTCTCTAATCTGACAAACAGACAGAGAGTCATACCATCAACCAAACGATGGTTGCAAAAATCATTCCATTTATGTGAATATTGAAGAGGGACAAAGCTTATGGAAACAATTGTGTTTCTTGAAAATTTCACTTTGCGAGGTAATGAAGATATTTCTTGTACAGTGGGAATTAAAGAAAAGTCTTACAAAAGTGCCAACCACTTCCCCTTCCAAGCCACGAAAGCAAAGTAATAAGAGAATAGGCTTCAACGAACGTACGATTACGACAAATACAACAAACTGAATCCACAGCCGTTGCAGGTTACATGGAAAGGAGCTACAGAGATGAGATGAACCAGAAAAGAAGGTAAGATTGTTACTATTATCAGACACTGTACACGTAGCTATATGCACACATACCACATCTAATGCACTTCTGCTGAAAGGAGCTACAGAGATGAGATGAACCAGACAAGAAGGTAAGATTGTTACTATTATCAGACACTGTACTATTAGCTATGATAGGCGATGGACACATACCAGATCTAATGCACTTCTGCTGATAGGAGCTACAGAGATGAGATGAACCAGAAAAGAAGGTAAGATTGTTACTATTATCAGACACTGTACTAGTAGCTATGATAGGCGATGGACACATACCACATTTAATGCACTTCTGCTGAAAGAAGCTACAGATATGAGATGAACCAGACAAGAAGGTAAGATTGTTACTATCATCAGACACTGTACTATTAACTATGATAGGCGATGGACACATACCAGATCTAATGCACTTCTGCTGAAAGGAGCTACAGAGATGAGATGAACCAGACAAGAAGGTAAGATTGTTACTATCATCAGACACTGTACTATTAACTATGATAGGCGATGGACACATACCAGATCTAATGCACTTCTGCTGAAAGGAGCTACAGAGATGAGATGAACCAGACAAGAAGGTAAGATTGTTACTATTATCAGACACTGTACTATTAGCTATAATAGGCGATGGACACATACCAGATCTAATGCACTTCTGCTGATAGGAGCTACAGAGATGAGATGAACCAGAAAAGAAGGTAAGATTGTTGCTATTATCAGACACTGTACTTGTAGCTATGATAGGCGATGGACACATACCAGATCTAATGCACTTCTACTGAAAGGAGCTACAGAGATGAGATGAACCAGACAAGAAGGTAAGATTGTTACTATTATCAGACACTGTACTAGTAGCTATGATAGGCCATGCACACATACCACATCTAATGCACTTCTGCTGAAAGGAGCTACAGAGATGAGATGAACCAGACAAGAAGGTAAGATTGTTACTATTATCAGACACTGTACTAGTAGCTATGATAGGCGATGGACACATACCACATTTAATGCACTTCTGCTGAAAGAAGCTACAGAGATGAGATGAACCAGAAAAGAAGGTAAGATTGTTACTATTATCAGACACTGTACTATTAGCAATCATAGACGATGGACGAATACCACATCTAATGCACTTCTGCTGAAAGGAGCTACAGAGATGAGATGAACCAGAAAAGAAGGTAAGATTGTTACTATTATCAGACACTGTACTAGTAGCTATGATAGGCGATGGACACATACCAGGTCTAATGCACTTCTGCTGAAAGGAGCTACAGAGATGAGATGAACCAGACAAGAAGGTAAGATTGTTACTATTATCAGACACTGTACTATTAGCTATGATAGGCGATGGACACATACCAGATCTAATGCACTTCTGCTGATAGGAGCTACAGAGATGAGATGAACCAGAAAAGAAGGTAAGATTGTTACTATTATCAGACACTGTACTAGTAGCTATGATAGGCGATGGACACATACCACATTTAATGCACTTCTGCTGAAAGAAGCTACAGATATGAGATGAACCAGAAGAGAAGGTAAGATTGTTACTATTATCAGACACTGTACTATTAGCAATCATAGACGATGGACACATACCACATCTAATGCACTTCTGCTGAAAGGAGCTACAGAGATGAGATGAACCAGAAAAGAAGGTAAGATTGTTACTATTATCAGACACTGCACTAGTAGCTATGATAGGCCATGCACACATACCACATCTAATGCACTTCTGCTGAAAGGAGCTACAGAGATGAGATGAACCAGACAAGAAGGTAAGATTGTTACTATTATCAGACACTGCACTAGTAGCTATGATAGGCCATGCACACATACCACATCTAATGCACTTCTGCTGAAAGGAGCTACAGAGATGAGATGAACCAGACAAGAAAGTAAGATTGTTACTATTATCAGACACTGTACTAGTAGCTATGATAGGCGATGGACACATACCAGATCTAATGCACTTCTGCTGAAAGGAGCTACAGAGATGAGATGAACCAGAAAAGAAGGTAAGATTGTTACTATGATCAGACACTGTACTATTAGCTATGATAGGTGATGGACACATACCAGATCTAATGCACTTCTGCTGAAAGGAGCTACAGAGATGAGATGAACCAGACAAGAAGGTAAGATTGTTACTATGATCATCAGACACTGTACTATTAGCTATGATAGGCGATGGACACATACCAGGTCTAATGCACTTCTGCTGAAAGGAGCTACAGAGATGAGATGAACCAGACTAGAAGGTAAGATTGTTACTATTATCAGACACTGTACTATTAGCTATGATAGGCGATGGACACACACCAGATCTAATGCACTTCTGCTGAAAGGAGCTACAGAGATGAGATGAACCAGACTAGAAGGTAAGATTGTTACTATTATCAGACACTGTACTATTAGGTATGATAGGCGATGCACACATACCAGATCTAATGCACTTCTGCTGAAAGGAGCTACAGAGATGAGATGAACCAGACAAGAAGGTAAGATTGTTACTATTATCAGACACTGTACTATATTAGCTATGATAGGCGATGGACACATACCAGGTCTAATGCACTTCTGCTGAAAGGAGCTACAGAGATGAGATGAACCAGACTAGAAGGTAAGATTGTTACTATGATCAGACACTGTACTATTAGGTATGATAGGCGATGCACACATACCAGATCTAATGCACTTCTGCTGAAAGGAGCTACAGAGATGAGATGAACCAGACAAGAAGGTAAGATTGTTACTATGATTATCAGACACTGTACTATTAGCTATGATAGGCAATGGACACATACCACATCTAATGCATTTCTGCTGAAAGGAGCTACAGAGATGAAATGAACCAGACAAGAAGGTAAGATTGTTACTATTATCAGTGACTGTACTATTAGCTATGATAGGCGATGGACACATACCAGGTCTAATGCACTTCTGCTGGTAATACTAGGTGAGGATGGTGAGGCGAGGTCATGAATGGCGGATGTACTGCCACTGCTGTGTAGGCTGTGTAAACTCTGTCGCCAGTCCCCCAACGATGCAAGAATACGCTTTCTGTGACCGAGCATGTGGATTTCTAGCACCTGCAACAAGAAATATGAAAATATGAAAGGGATAAGATACCTTTAGAGCCATTTAAGTAACATGTTATATTATCATGTACATCAATGTGAGGTCACAGGACAAACAATCAAAATATTATGAAGTTTTAAGCAATGCGCAGAACAATTGAGGTGAAACAATGCTATTAATTAATGCTAAGAAATATGAAAATATGAAAAGGATAAGATACCTAGTCATTAAAGTAACATGTTATATTATCATGTACACCAATGAGAGGTCACAGGACAAACAATCAAAATATTATGAAGGATTAAGCAATGCGCAGAACAATTGAGGTGAAACAATGCTATTAATTAATGACATTGATCAGCTCATTATCTGTCATCTCTTTGGTCCCTAAGTAACGATGCTAAAAAGACAATGGCGCCTATCATCAAATTAAGTATTAAATACTCCCATATAATGCAGACCCATCAGAACTTTCATTTCAGGAGAGATATTTGTGCCCTTGCCCACGCTCCTGCTGCACAACATCATCCAAACTCTCTCATTGTTAGGAAAAGAGTCAGAGAATGAGAGCTATGAGAAAGTAATTACTATAATCTGAGCATTATTAAAAGATATAAGTTTCTTTGGTTTGTATTTTTAAAGGGAGATAACATCAATTGCACAAGTCACTGTAGATTGGAGAATCTGATTATCAATGATTTCTTGAAGTGATTCTCAGTTTAAGGTACATGATATCCAGGTTATAGTTTAATATTTAATAATTTAAGCAAAACTAGTAAACACATTTTTCCACAAAACTTTCATCAAAATAGACAGAGACTGCTTTAAATCAAACAATTGTTCTCCAAAGAACTCTTCTGTCCCTGATGTCATCTTTTCCGACATTACTTCTTACATTTTCCATTTCAACGTCCCAGAGTCCTCGGACTTTCTCCATCGTTGTTTTGCCTTTCTCTGTAAAATTCTGGATGTAGTCACTCAGGACCAGACTTCGCAGCCATTCGGTAATACTCGACGGAATAGCAACATGGTCTCCGCCTTCTCCTGATAAATTCATAGATTTAATAAAAGACAAGAAATTTCATTTTTTTTTCACTTGTCACCTTCACACTCATTTGCAGGAACAGACTTATAGACAGACAAATAGACAGTTAGACAGGAGAAATCGAGACTAATAGTGATGCAAAACATTGACACAACTTTTTGATCTTTAGTCTTTTGTTTGGGGACAGTTTTGCATTATTATGATTCATATTGACACTGTATATGATGTCCTCAAATGGAAAACAGTTTTAGTGACATTATGTTGTTAAGTGGCCACTTGATAGGTACAATTTAGACTAAACAGTTCTATCATCTGTCAAGAGTATGAAACTAAAATATTACCATCAACTTATACTTGTGAGAAACAATTGACTTGGGTTTAAATATTTCACTTTGGGCAGCTTAGTGACCTCACCTGGCAACCCCCCACCCATCCCTTTGTCAGGTATCCTTGACTAAGGGGAGTGAGCTAATACAGACTCAGTTAGGCAGGAGAAATAGAAACTAATAGTGATGCAAAACATTGACACAACTTCTGATCTTAAGTGTTTTGTTTGGGGACAGTATTGCATTACTACATGAATCATATTGACACATATATGTCCTCAAATGAAGAACAGTTTTGATGACATTTTGTCGGTTAGTAATATGGCCACTTGATAGGTACAATTTAGACTAAATAGCTTATGTCAGGTACAGACATTAGACCTGATTTATGGACTGACGATTGTTAACTGACTTATCATGTGTTGATCTTCTTAATGTGTACTGACAGAGAGAAGAAAGCGTCTTTGTAAATAAAATGCATTGACTAATTAGAAACCACATTTTCCGACATCAATGCTGTCAAGTTTTGAAGCAAGTTAAACATTGTACTTAATAAAATATCACCATCGTACAGTAACTTAATAGATGACTGGGTTCTCTGTTTAGACTACTCCTGTCAGGGGTATTAACTTTGGTTTAAGTGCTCACCAATTGATTTCATCTTTGGTAACAGTTTTGTTGCCTCTAAGAGGAGCTTTCTGTGACTCTCGTCCTGAATACCGATCTCTTTCAAATCTTGATCCTCCATGATACCGTTACCCTGTAATCGGATGAAGAAGATCATGAATATTTATGATGCACTGCATATTCATGAATTACCAATGAAAAATAAATAAGAGCACCAATGGAGTAGTTCCTGCCAGGATGTACACTCTAATTATATAATTAGTGCATGTCACATGCATTCCATTGTTCCTAACATTAATTGGTATGACATCATCATAAATCAACTTTCAAGAACATGTGGTCCTCTGGAAAGAGAAGATATATTTCGAAGGGTCATTTGTAGTGACCCCAAATGACCTTTGACCCTCACTTGCTGGTGGTCAAAAGTAGTCCAACATTGTGTCCAACTTTCATGAACATGAGTTGCTCTGGGAACGAGGAGATACATTTTGAAGGTTTCCACATGATGTCCTGTGGTGACCCCTAAGTAAACTTTGACCTTCACTTTCCGGTGGTGTAGCGTAGCCCAACATCCAACTAACATTGTGTCCACATTTCCTTTGAAAACCATCAAAGAATGAGTGTTCCAGAGCATTTAAACAATTGTATAAACAATTGTGAACAGACATGATAGACGGACGGATTGACAAACTGACGGACGGACGCATAGAGTGACGGTGGGGGATCACAATAGCTCAACCCGGAATAGCTGGTTTGAGCTATTGTATCAGAGAGTGGTTGACTCGAAGGGCACTACTAAGGGATCTTACAAACAGCTCCTGACATACTGTATGTTCTCATGTTGACATATTGGGTTAGTAGTTACTACTCACACTGTACCGTTTAAAAGGAAGGCATTTTGAGGACCCCTCATCGTAAACTAATTGTCGAAGATGAAAATTTACCAAACGTTAAAATCTTGAAGGTTGCTGGTTTTGTCTTTTTTATTCATCACTAAGTGCAACATGTTGCTTTTCATGTGACTTCCAGGCTATAGGAAATTATGCAGTGAACTATGAAAGAAGTTTACGTCTGTAGTTTGCTACCAATCACAGCTTAGGTTCAAGCTGTCTCTATGTATGGGAGGCCAATCGGGTAAAAAACTGGAATTATTTAAAGCCTTGTTACCAATTCTGCAATATTCATGGGACAGTAAACAAAAGTTGGGGACAACTTTGGTGGCACTCCTAATCAGCGGGATGGTACATGGACTCCGGGAACTGCCCCTGGAAATCAGGGACGAAAGGTCATCTTCCACTAAGGCATAAATACCAACAGCTGACCAGGAAGTAGCTTCCCTTCAAGCATCATCATGTCTTTGTTCTATACTGTGCCAATGCTTCCCGATACATCAATGATAATTATGCACAACAACATTACAGTTGATCATTCTCATAATTCTTTGAATGTTAATGAGTCACTAATTATATAACCCCTTGGCTTTAATAATAATAATGGATGACACTTTTATGAACATAGTATTGTGGATAGCTATGTTCAAAGACAAAAGGAACCTTAAACTTCCTCTGGGCAAAGATAATAATTTCTTTTTCGTTCTGACGTTCTTAGACATTTTATGGCCTGTTTAGGATGTCAAGCTCTTATAAGATACATATATAAGTGTAGCAAAGTTAGAGCAAAGATTCAAGTCAACACACAACCCATAAATGGAACTAAGTATTCCATCATGTTTGTACTCAATAATCACAATTCCTTGCAAACCTTACAAATGTTTCACGGAGAAAAACACATCTGAAGGACGAAACCATGTCTCACCAAGAAATTGAGATTGTCGAATCCGTTGGCTATTAACGTATAGAGATACTGGCCGACTCCCAGTCCATCCAACCAGTCAGCGACTGTCTGTGGTTTTTCAGAACCTGAGAAAAAAGAAAAGTACAAAAAATTGGAGAAGTGAGAGATTTAAATTTCAAAGTGCTGTGTTACATAGCTGTGTACGTTTTATCCTGCTTTCTACTCCATTATTATCTTTGCTTGCCTATAGTATTTTCTTTATTCATATTTACCACCTCCTGTGTTGCTTGGATTGCTTTCGCTAGCAACATCGGCAACGTAACTACCATTTTAGTCGATACCTTGTCTTTTTCAACGATCCTAATCTTCAACAGTTTCAACAAGAATAATAGCAACTACTTCAAAGACTGACACTGATTATTATACAAAGACACTCTCAAAGCCGTTTACACTAATAAGCGGGTAAACACTGACTGACATTAGACTATAACCAAGATGTCAACAGGTTTCTTAGGTTAGTCATATTAATCACAATCATATAGTACCTTGGGCAAACATTAATTTACTACGAACCAAATTCCTGATACGCTGGTTTTAAATGGAAGTTGAAACTAGTTATATCTAAACAGTCACAACATAATGGGATTATGATAGAATTTGCATGTCTTCAAATTGGACAGCAAGTGTAGCTTCGTATGGCTCTATTAACAGTCACTGCCATACAAAATTATGTTTTTTGAGTGAAAACTTTCAAATGGAACATTTGGTTCATCACATCCAACATCTCCAGTACCACGGAAATAAGTGTAAACACTTAACTGTGGCTAGTCCTGTGCTGGACACTTGAACATGTACAGATCACTATACATACTGTAGCAAGTTACAACAGTAGGGAATTTCATAGCACCACAGAATGTGGGGGAACCCAAAAAGCGCAGCATTCATTCACAACATATATAATTAATTCACATATTTATAATATTTAATCTAATACTTAGAATATTTATAATATAATAATTCACATAATTCACATATAATTCACATATAATTAATTCACAATATATAATTAACTGACACTTTGCATCCAGCATTGTTCTCCTTCGCAGCTTTCTAAAAATCATTCTGTAAATAAACTTTGTATCTACTGTTTATTGATCTAGGACATTGCACAGCATGCTCTTTCACATTGCAATGAATGAAAAGTCTGCAAGTTGTCTGTTTCCTGATCAGGAAATTCTCAACGCCCCAGCATATAATAATTATAATTATAATTATTATAATAACTAAAAAAAGAAAGGCATATTCCCATGGCTACTTTTGATAAATTTAAATGTAAATGCTAGAAATACTCCACATTTTTAGTACCAAACCACATCCTCATAGCATTTTTGTATGGTGAAGATATGAATGTTTAAATCTGATGAATGCATCTGGCAACACACAGTGAAATGATGTCATCACTACATTTTTGTATGGCGAAGATATGAATGTTTAAATTTAATGATTGCATCTGGCAATCAACACAGTGAAATGATGTCATCACTACAATTTCAGCTGTACATATATGGGATTTGTTTGTGTGTAATATTCAAGTCGTTAACAGAGTGAAATAGTGAGTCTACATAAAGGAGCATTTTGATGAAGTTTTAATTGCAAAGAGCCTTGCCACATAATTCAACATTTCAATTGTGTCAGAATCAATGGATAGATCAAACAGAAGATGGTAAAGCTTTTGAACAACATCTGCCATTATGATATAACAGACAACAGACTGTGAACCAAGCCAGGGAAGAGTAGAGGGTTCAGCCAGCCAAACTAAGTAATATTTTCAATCTAATATTTCTAGAGTATAAAGGTATCAGATATTGAGATGGCGATTTCAACTTCCAACGTGGAATACTTTCACTTGTACGAGACGAGCGTAATTACAATTTATAGCCTAGAACTGAACAATTCCCACAGACAATGTACCTAGTACTACAACCTTTTACGAAACAGGAATTGTTACTGTTTCACATCATTCTTCTTGATTAGTTTTTCATGAAAAACAAAAGCTTTTAATGATGATAATTACTAGCTTTATTAATGTAAAAGTTTGCGAGGAGGACAGAAGTTTCAACGATTTCATTTAAACCATTACCATGGCAATTCTAGTGAATTCTGCTAGGAAGCAAACTTTGGTTAGGATATTAATGCAACATGCTAAGCCTTGTTAATGTAGTATTTTAAGCCATAAAAGTTCCCCTGGTCCTGACTGGGTGTTGCCAATAGCAGTGTACAAGTGGCAAGCAATCATACTTTTGTACACAAGGAAAGAGTAATATGAATACGTTAAACGAACCATTTTAAACTCTAAAAATAGTCAACATGTTTCAGCGCTTATTTTCTCACCTTCTAGCATTTTCTGGAAGTTCATTTCATAGTCCCTGACGTAAACGGATTCTCTGACCAGACCGGCTCCAAATGATGCCATAATGCTCTCAATCTGAAATGATACCAAAAATTTGGAGTTGACTGGGATTTCAAATCAACTTTGCAATAGTAAGAAACTGCAACTAACATATACTTTGTTGAAATCTTGCAAAAGTACTATTAAACAATGGTCCTAAAGTACTGTAAGTTGGGGTATATAATTCTCTCATAGGCTACACACTCTGAGAGGTTCAAGACCTGAATGTACTGTGGCTTTTTATTGCCTTCATGTCTCCACGTATGCTAAACCTTTCTGAAACTGTACTGCAGGAGTTGACACATCTCCACATCTCTCCCAAGTGTGCATTATGAACCAGCATTAGGAAATTGGGTTATTATAAAAAATACTGTACCTCACAGATGGAAAAAAAATGTTCTGACCGTGGTATTATGTAACATTCTAATAAGTTTGACAATAGGTGACAAAGTTTGTTTATTTTACTGCTGCATATTTAGGGGCAATATCAAGAAATTTAATCACTCCAAGAAGATAAAGGAGCTTGGTTGAACAGAAGTGACCAATTGTGTAGTGCTACAAATTTTACTGGATTTTCCCTCAAATTTTACTAGGCACAGATGAGCGAGAGTTGTAATGTTTTTGAGGACACAGGAGAGTGAGGAAGCCAACATTGGAATACTTCAACTGTTCAGAAACAGCAACACATTCAATTGTATGTTGTGTTTTCTTCTTTCAAATATTACATGGGTATTTGATATACAATAGCATGTTACATACATCCTTTCTAGTGTTTGCACGGGGTATCGGGGTACCCAGGTACCCGCCCGATGCGATACTACCTAATTCCTAATTTATTACCGGAATCCTACGCAAAGTGTGATTTTTTTTTTTTTTTTGCAAACCGACGTTTAGGCAGATTTCTTATTGATTAGTGTGGTGTTAGGCTACCATGTGGTCGAAGATAACAGCTATAACGAAAGTATTCCATGGATATCTTATAACTGCGTCACAATTTCAGCTAATAAGCAGATTGCTAGGCTAGATTACCCCATTGACTTAGTATGGTGTTAGGCAACCATGTGGTCGAACGTAACAGCAATAATGAAAGTATTCCATGGATATCTTATAACTGCGTCACAATTTCAGCTAATAAGCAGATGGCTAGGCTAGATTACCCCACTTCCACTGCACATCACGTCAGCACCCAACGTTAACATTTTCAAAAACAGACTCAAAACTTATCTATTTTTGACTGCCTTCCCTGAGCACTAGCGCCACTGAGCATTGGTTTTCCTCTGGATATTGGGGCTATATAAATTTGCATTACTATTATTATTATTATTACCTGGGCCCATTCTGATGACTCATCTAGACCTCCTCCTCCTCCTCCTCCTCCTCCTCCTCCTCCTCCTCCACTGTTGTCTTCTGTAAACCCATTACTGTCCTTACAGTCGGTTCCCATGTTCCTCTCTTCGGCCTTTAGAGGGCGCTCCTGCATATTAGCAACACGGGACCTCTGATTTGAGCCTCTTACCAGACCTGTGATAACAGATAGAAGAAATTAAAGCAATTAGCATACATGTATACAGTATATGTTTGGAAATTCTCACAGACTTGAATGTTTGTGCAATGTACAACAATTTCAATAATAGAAAGGAAACAAAAGCAATTTGCATATATATATATTTACATATACTGGAGCACAAACTGTAATGTTTTTTCAATGTATATGAAAGAAAACATAAATGCAATTAGCATGTATGTCTAAGTTACATATACTTGAGTACAAATGTAATGTTTGTTCAATGTATCTATTATCATAAAAGAAAGGTACAGTAACATAAATGCAAGTAGCATGTCTTTACAAATACTTGAGTACCAACTGTAATGTTTGTTCAATGTATAACAATTATAATAAAATAAAGGAAACATAAATGCAATTAGCATAGATCTTTAGTACATACTGTATATACTTTAATACAATACTTAATATATTAATGTTTGTTCCATATAACAATTATGAGTGCTATTTTCCTTTAAACCTGTATACTGAGGCAACACGGATATAACCTATAGGTACTGCACATCACTACAGTACCTACTAAACTGCAGACAATAATGATGTTTAAGGTGGAAATAAAATGAAACTGAAAGAGTCAATGTTTATAGAGTAACTGAAAGTTACAGTGCTTAACTATTCATGTACAAATATACAGTACTGTACTGTAGTAGGTCAGTATCCAATGCCTCTAATGGTAAAGGACTGCATCAACATGTGTACACAGTATTACAGTGTAACTTGCATGATACCTGAAAGGTGCACACTTTACTTTAAGAGCAAAGGGTAAGCGATACATCCAAATGGTTGATTCGATTAAAACTTAGAAGGTAAATCATGGCTGTTTGTTATCGATCTGGTAAACACTGTGTCAGACTCTAAAATCATCAATTCCTTGAAGAATTAATCAAAACTGTTTTTTATACAGTAGTTTCTCACTCAGGGCTATCAGATTGAAATAGGCTTTAAAGGGAGACAATGAAAAAGAAGATTTTAATAAAGAAATGAGACATTCTTTGGAAGAAAAAATATTTTATTTTTAAAGTAGGAAGACTTGTGTTGCTAAAAGCAGGGGTGGGCAACCTACGGCCTGCGGGCCACATGCGGCCCACCGGTGTTATCTTTGCGGCCCGTGAGATGTCTCAAGAAAAAGTAAAAAAATCAATCTATTTTACATCATCACAAAACATGAGCTAGCTGCTTAGAATTTATCGGCACTAATTAGCTGTCAGGTAGGCCTATTATCCCCATTAATTATCAACTGTACTGTATTCACATTATGTTTTAGTAAATACAGATTAAGTACACACACGTATTGCTTGAAAGTCCTCAGATTCAAAGGTTTGAAATCAACACTGCTCATGCTGTTGGTTAGGTGCGGCCCAGTCAATTTTTAACCGCTTATATCTGGCCCATTCATTCATAAAGGTTGCTCACCCCTATGCTAAAGACTTATGTCCATTACGTGTTAAATACTGTAAAGCATAACATGATATTGCATGGTGTATCACATACATAAACGCTACACAAACCTGCGCAAGTATGCTACAAAAAATACACACTTACAACTGCAGACAAAAATAACAGAATGTTAACTGCATATTTGAAATATTTTGCAGGAAAAATCATTAACATTAAACCACTAGGCAGATTGTAAAATACATACATTTTACTGTGTGCAAGGTTCCTACAATCCCAATATATACAACTTTAAAACTTGTCCTCCAGACATCTCACTCCCTTGATTAAACTGAAAATGTATATTTGACATTCTACAAATGTAAAAATATTCAAAGATAAAGTTTCAATTTGATAAACTAATTTTCCAGACCTTCTGATCTAACACCTGGTGTTCACATCAGCAGCAACCATAGCCTTGATAGTCACACAGGCATGTCTCAAGTACATATGTTGAGTTGTTTAACATCAAAATCATTTCCAAATCAAAATAATCTTTCCAAAGGTAATGTTTTTCTTATTCTACATCACACACTGGGTGTGCAACAAATCATATCCACTTAAGAAAACACAAACCACCGTGCTGTTAGACACAACGATCCGGTTATGGTTGCTATTTCAAATAAGTTTCCAGTCCGAACGGTTCTCTTACGTTGCGGTAATTTAAATGCTCTGTACGAACTACTCTTCTAATGTTTAACCTTCTAGTCCAGACAGGCTCAATTTAACTGGATGTTTTAATTCTCAAGAGCCTCTGACCATTTCAACCCTGATCAATCAGCTAGTTTTTCAGCTATATCACTGCTGTTTATAATATTGCACTTTCTTCAATGTCTGAACTTCAAGTCTTCAATACAAATACAACACAGGGTCTGTATAAATATGTAATTCATAATTTCACTTTGCATGACTACATCAATGTAATTGTCTATATGCATGCAGCTAATTATTAATGGAATATGTTTCCAAGGTAGCTTTTAAGGGTGGGGGTGGGGTGGGGTGGGGGTGGGGGGAGTGTTTTCTCTTACTCTTGGAAACTGCCCTAATTGTTGAGCCATAAAATGTTTTTATACATGATTTAACAAATCACAAGGAAATCAAAATCAAGAAGACAAGAGGTGTTTATAAATACACTTTATGATACTCCTCACTACTATAAATCATAATTAATAATAAATATTGATTAATAATCAATATTATATACAGGATCTAGATCCACTTCAGGGTACCTACTGCTTTACATAAGGTGATTAACTGCGACTAGAATATGTGATTTCATCCATCTATCGACAAATATATAAACATACTGGATTACTTTTAAAAATCACAAACGACAGGTCACGTTCAGCTTTTAATAATTCACCAATGCAGTACTTTAGTACACATTATAGTTAGCCGGCAGAATTATAAACAAACGACAGGACGGAACAGTCAAATCGCAAAAAAAAACTCACCCTCCTTGAAAAGATAATTTAGGTTTCTGAGATTCAAGTAGGACATTTTGATAAACAGCCTTTCCCTGGCAAAATGGACCTGTCACCCGGAAAATTGTTTACGATATTATAATGAGCCCGTAGCAAAAGTGTATATGAAGGCTGTCATCAAGCCTACGATAATGAGCCTGTAGCAACAGTGTATATGAAGGCTGTCATCAAGCCTACGATAATGAGCCTGTAGCAACAGTGTATATGAAGGTTGTCATCAAGCCTACGATAATGAGCCTGTAGCAACAGTGTATATGAAGGCTGTCATCAAGCAAAAGTAGAAAACCTTTGTATCTTCTGGTTCATAATTCTTCTTCGAAACTAACAGATGTCAGAAACTGTATGCATACTGTGGTTCCACATGACTGGCATTGCATGTTTATGAATTTACAGGGAATTTTAGAAGTATTAGCAAAAATTTATACAGTATGGTCTTTGAGGCTCAGTTAGGAAACAACATGGTATAGGCCAGAGCTACTGTACAGTAGGCTGTCTCTCAGTTATGTACCATTAAGCTGACTCCAGACACAACTGTGGAAGGAGAATATATGCATGACCACCATGTACACATGTGTCAGCATGCCGCAATATAAGCAAACATACAGTATGAACACATCTAGTATTCCAGCATGGTCTCAAAAAATTAGCCAGTGAACCTTAACAGTCTTCCAAGTGTTATACGATATCACTTCCACAAATTCAGATTTTGAGAATTTTAAAAATCTGAGTTGTAAATCTAGTAGATACTCCTTGCAGCGTAAAGCCAAAGCTATTATTATATGGCAAGCTTGTCATCCATGTGAAACCAAGTAGTATGCAATGTTAACTGTAGTAGCACACCACAGGAATAAAAAAAAATACCACAACACTTGCTTGATGAAGTTTTGTATTATAAACAAATTCCAGATATAAACCAATCCCAGACAAAGGAAAAATTAACTGTCTCATTAACTGAAATGATTATACGATCCCAAAGCAAAAACCAACAAGTGTCTATAAATTCAAACAGAGTTGCTAATCCCAACACAATACTTGAATGAACCGAACATACAGTAAATATTCCAATAGTTGTAGAAATCGGTCACTGCAATTTCAAACACAGGTGATATCTTGGGAACACTACATACAGGCTGTATCCATTACAAAGGACTACCATTCCTTGGAATCACTGAACCATACAAAATATTCACCACAGTGCTTATTCAAGTTTATAATTTAACAGGGGCCAACGGGGTGCACAGTATTCGTTGATGTTATATTGAACACACTACTCCAGCTATGATTTCATAATTAACTGCATAACTTTCTTTGGATATACTTCAATTAATATGACACATGTGAGGTGTGACGTATGCATCGTTAACAGCAATTATCACAATGTACTAAATGGCCAATCAGATAAAACTGTTAATTGTACATGAATTTAACATGACAGGGTTTAATGAAATGTTTTGGTTAGGTCAGAAAATAAACAAGACTAAATGGAAACTGACACCATAATAATGCAGATCATAGATTGTATAGAAAGTAGGTTCTAAAGTCTGTCTTACCCACCAATGCCAACACTGACCCAACCTTCCCCCCTCCCCCCACCCGTCTCCCCATTTTTTCCGTCAGTTAATGCCCAAGTACACTCCATAAAGCATCACATTTACTTAAACACAGGGAAACGCATTCAAGAAACCTCAAAGTATCGAAGACATGAATAAATCAAATTTGTCTTCATAATTGGAAAACATGCGTCTAGCTCTTGCGCGAGAGCTGGCTACATTATGTCAAATTATTGACATGTATGCAATCAGCATATTAAAGGACTGTAGTTTTGTAAAAACAAACTTCAATATTACTGTTATGTACACAAAATTTGAACACTACTCTCTTCCCCTGTTTATTTATAAAAACAGAATGTGATATACAATGTCACCCCTTGATACAAATTAACAAGATTTATCCTTGAACAGACCTAGATTACAGGATATATAGCAGTGAGTTCAAGGGATTTACTGTACAGTTCCAAAATATGCTATGAAGTCACAAATAATGGTCACTACTCTCTGATAACGATCAAGATGCTTGCAAGCAAACTTTACCCTCTAAGAAATTAGATTGGATAATTTAACACATTTCAATGTCTAAAAATTTGTATGATGTGAAAAGCCAGTATCTCAAGGCCTGGTACTTTAAAGTACTTTAAAACTGCTTCTAATATTGAGAGCTTTCATACTGATAATCTTCAAGCCCCGCCCCCCCCACCCCCACACCCTTCCCTGTAGTCCTGTACAGCTGTCCCTTTTCAGCGAGGCTCCTAAAACTGAATCCTGAGTCATATGCAGACAATGTTTAATATACTGATGTAGCTGCTTAACAGTTGCCATGAATTACTGTATTGTACCAACGTAAATGATAAACAGGAACCACTGTCTCGGCACTAATTAACAGCTTCGTTAATTCATTATTCTCGTTCCAGATGACTCCTAAAAGGCAACATGGTGGTCTATTTGTGAACCAGAAGTAACCCCTGATTGAAACAGGAAAACGTTTCTTATCGTAGTGTACTTGTATCAACATCATCGACAAAACAAAGTTAATGGGTTTTAAATATATTCAAGTGATGGCAGCAACAGCTACAAAGGAAGTAATTAGAGCAGATTGGTTCGATGGAGGTTTGGTCACCTAATTGAAAGTGACAGTACTCAAAACAGAAGGTACTGTACTGTACTACTATATGACTGAATGAGAAATATATATCTTAACAAGCTGAAGTAAGAAATATGGAATCCACCATATACGTAAGCTATATGAGAAATATGGAATCTATCTTATGTAAGCTATACAGTATGGAATCCATCTTATATGTAAGCTATATGAGAAATATGGAATCTATTTTATGTAAGCTATACAGTATGGAATCCATCTTATATGTAAGCTTTATGAGAAATATGGAATCTATCTTATGTAAGCTATACAGTATGGAATCCATCTTATATGTAAGCTTTATGAGAAATATGGAATCTATCTTATATGTAAACTAAGAAATATGGAATCCATCTTATATGCAATAAGACACGTACAGAACACTATCTATGAAGAGCAATCCTCTACTGTATACCAACCATCAACTACTGTACTCCATAATTTAACTGCTGTACATATAAATAATGCAACAAATCCAAAGACTAAATTAACTTTGAAGCTTTAAATGTCAAAACACAGACAGTAGTACCTGTAGGCAGATATTGACATGTGACAGATATCTAGGCACTACTTAGCTACAATTCATGCATCCCTGGAATCTTGCTTAAAAGCCACAAAATCTGTAAGGAAAATGACAGTTAATAATTTACACTGTACCATAATTTACTACTGTGTAGTTGTTCAAGGATGAGCCTGGGGTAAAACAAAATCACGGAAATTTGCAAATATTCCGGTATAGGCTCCAGTTTGCGTATGCTACAGTGTGTTAGGATAACAGTTTCTGTGCCCGAGGTAGAAAAGAAATCACAGTTACGCGAATTTGCGTAAAAAGCTCATGCCTGAGTTGTTGGATGTATTAATTTGTACTGGCACCCTTCCCCCAGTAAAGCATTTATCTATATATTTGCAGAGAAGAGTTGAATGTATTCTGTATAAATTAGGATCTGGTATATTTAAATACAATCAAGAAACCAGCCCAAGCAGTGTGGTGCAGTTCAGTAATCAAATACTATAGATAGACAGGTTCAGTTGTACAGCTACTGTAGCTTGAAATGGCGACCTGTCTAACACTGTAACACACAACCTGGCAAACGAAACTGTCAAATGAAAAACGAGTTCACCTACGTAATGACATAAAGTGGAATCTCATGTGAATGACAACTTTAAATACGATTCTGGGTTAACATATGCAGTACTTGCAGACTACTATACTAATATGCCTCCTCCCTTACCATGTATATTACATGTACGGAGATATATGTCACCTACAGCAGCAGAGCACACTCAGCTGAGATTAATTACAAGCAAATTACCTCATATTCAGTCCAATTTTAGGATTGCAACCTGCTCCTGATAATGTATATGAGGCGGGAGCAGAGGAACCATGGAAACAATACGCCAGGGGCTTATTAATCTCAAATTTTGGGCTTTAATTTTGTTTTTAAATTTGCATTTCTTTATTCACATCTTGTCTGCAAATTTAAGCAAACCTTACACTGTATTGTTTTACTACAAGCCAAGACACCAACCTGGAATTTTATTACCAAAAGAAGGTTGATGAGCTTAAGAAGGTAAATAAATTGTCAGCATTTCATCAAATGACAATTTTGCACGGGAGTGCTTTCGAATAATGCATAAATATTGCAAAATTTCAGAAACTGTCAACTTTAGTAGCATCGTTTGAAAAACGATTATCTAAATAATTTCCAATTGTTTTAGGATCCAATTCTGATGAAAACCTTGAAAATAAACATTTACCAAAATTTACTAATAAACTGCCAGTTCTGTTTGATCTGTTATTCCTGCTCAGACTAATTATTTCATCTCTTATTATTGCTCAGACCAATAGTTTGACCTACTATTTATGCTCAGACCAAGAGTTTGACCAATTATTTGTGCTTAAACCAATAATTTGACCTGTTATTAGTGCACAGACAATTATTTTTATATTATTTGTGCTTTAATGAAAATCATTTTTAAATGTTATTCGTGCTCAGACAACTAGTTTGATCTGTTATTTGTAATCAGACAAATTAGTTTGATGTGTAATATTCAAGCTCAAGCAGACACATGTGAATATTGTTGATTTATGATAAATGCCTTGTTAGTTAGGTTTGAGTATCAGTACCAGGGATGTGCCCACGCTGGGCGGCACTGGGCGGCCCGCCCTGCACTAAAAATACCCACCAGCACTGTCTTAAAAATCGTGAATCCCGCCCAGCACTATTTTCATCTAAGATCCCGACATTCCTTACAATATATTCACCATAATTGGGCCTAGCCTATAGATGCCAAAATCATACAGACTAATAATGCATCAGTTACGCATGCGAGAAACATTACTTAAGGCTCTCAATTGGTCCCTTTGTAAAATCTCTTTGAAACAAACTAATAACTTTTACCAGGTACTGTATGTAATATATTTCACTAAAAAAAAAAACTGTAAATGTATGTGCTTAAAAAGCTACACAAGTGCCAGCATTTGGCATCTGAGCACCTTCAAAAATCGAAGGGGAGAGGGACACCCACTCCCCATTAGACCCCTCCCCCAGGACGGCGATCAGTATACCCGGCACTCAGGAAATCCTGGGCACAACCTTGAGTAAATACACCTTAACACTGAAGAAAAGTGTGATACTGAACATACTGACTGTATATTATCAAAGTTATTATTATACTGTTGCCCAATGAGAACAACAGTAAGTAACCTTTCAGCAGGACTTATTTTAATATCCCTAAGGGGTTGCTCTGCAGAGGAAAATAAGAATATTATCCCTTTTTCTTCCTTTTCCTGGACAGGTATTTGAGATTCAAGAGGCTGCATATGTTAATATCTTCAATAGGATATGATTTGCAGGCACGAGGAAGAGAGCACTTCCATTTCAAGTCCCTGCCGGTCATATTACAAATACTTTCTTTGTAAAATGAGAACCCAGAAAATCCTTTGCTTAGTTGCAGGCTTGCAATGAAAGAGCAAAGAATGGTGAGAACTTACTTTAACTTGTGATTATGGTTGAGAAAGATTACTTCTGAATACCTCAACACATAATAAACACCTTTAATATATTAAACCTAGCATTGGACATATACATGTACCACACAGGCTGCTGCGGGGACCAAAATTTCAATTAAAATTTTCAGTTAAATTTTGGAAATGTCTGGCAATATGACAGTTTCAATCTTTTTTGAAATGAGACATGAACCTTGAGACCGCACACTTTCACTATCAAGTTACAAGTTATTTTCAGCAATACTTTTAAGCTCATATGTTATCATGGGATTAAACATCTTCTAGCATTCAGCAACATGATAGGTACACGCAACATTATGACATTGTTCAAACACTTTTACTGTACGATGTGCTCTTATGTTTTTACTACACCAGAATCTTAATACACTGCTTTCAATATTTTGGGGACAAATTTAATAAACATTAAAATTGTGCTACATTTTCAGGCCATAGTTTAAGGACTGCTTGCTTGCTCAAACAATATTTTAGCTTTGAAGTGAGAAACGTTTCTCAAAGTGGTGAAAGGTATCATCCAAACCCATCTCATCCCATTACGATATCAATTAGTTTTATAACTATATACAGTGTAACTAAGTATTAACATTAGGTACAAGTTTGTTACCTCACATATTAAACTTCTGTCTAACACTGCATTGAGAAAATCTAGCGATTTAAAAACTGACAGATTTATCAAGCAAACTGGAAAACATCCCAGAATGAAACTATTCAAGATAATAATATGAGAGAGATGAACACTACTACCAAGTGAAATATAGTTATTGTGTGGGGACAGTTGATGTGTGGGGACAGATAGTTGATGTGCCGGGACAAATGGTTATTGTGTGGGGACAGTTGATGCGTGGGGCCAGATAGTTGTTGTGGGGACAGAGTTGATGTGTAGGGACAGATAGTTGATGTGTGGGGACATATAGTTATTGTGTGGGGACAGTTGTTGTGTGGGGACAGATAGTTGTCGTGTGGGGACAAATAGTTGTTGCGTGGGGACAGATAGTTGTCGTGTTGAGACAGATAGTCGTTGCGTGGGGACAGATAGTGGTTGCGTGGGGACAGATAGTTGTCGTGTGGGGACAGATAGTTGTCGTGTGGGGACAGACAGTTGTCGTGTGAGGACAGATAGTTGTCGTGTGGGGACAGATAGTCGTTGCGTGGGGACAGATAGTTGTTGTGTGCCAGGGAAAACTAGGGAGGAGAGGAGTGATGAAGCATAGTCTGTAAAGGAACTTAAGTCTGCAAGGTGGAGTTCAGTCTGTTGAAGAGAAGATTAAAAGTCATCAGTATTCTCCTAAATATGCTATCTGAAACTAAACATTTTTGCTCTTTTGACTGCGACCATCGAAGCATTTTCATTTTACTGAGACATCGAAACAACAGATTGAACCATCCTCTACGTCTGGAAATAATATGGAGGATCTGAGACATTTAAACGTTGGATTTTAAAACAGTCATCTAGGCCTGGATCTGAGACATTTAAACATTGAATTAAACCGTCCTCTAGGCCTGGATCTGAGACATAGAAACAACGGATTGACCTTTAAATTGTAAATTTGGAAACCTCAGGTCGTCAGATGATATGCTACATGTTGTAATCTGTGATATCATTTTGATTAACAGAGCATACAGTATGTAAATAATTCAGCACAGATGGTAAAGTTATTGTCTAAAATAATCAACCTACCATCTTGTCAATGACGGAATCTTACAACTGCTCTTTTGAGTTTGGTTGCAATTTTGTAGATCTGTCTGAGCTAGTCGTCTCTTTACTAACACATAAACGGCTCAAGCTTAGCCTCCTACCAAGGCTACAAATGGATCCCTAAACAATCTAATACAGTAAATCTAATAGAACTATTGTCTCCCACAAATGTAATGTATTATAAAGCTTTTTCGCATAAACAATGAATGTGTGTTTACAGGTTACCATAATACCCTTTCCCTGAAGGGTCATCACTATTGCCCCCAGATATGCTAGAAAGTCATATACTTATGGTCAGCCATGATCAAATGATTAAACAAGCATTTCACTGGCATTGTAAATGTAGCTATATCCACACTGATATCACAGGTACATTAGGTGACTGGTAATAATTTCATAACTTCTAGCAAGTTTAAAGTGTGTGAAGACTCGCGCAAAAAGAAACATCTAATGCCGCTAATCTGACCTAGTTTCGAATGAGGTGTAACAGAAGTGTTAGACGCCACCATCGATCCCAGAAAATACACACACAGCTTGCTACCGTCGGTAATTAGACACTAGTGAACAGTCAATACATACAGCTACGGTCAATACCCACAAAACAGTGTAAATAGCAGCGATGGACATCTCAGGTCTAGATAAAAGATAACAAGATAGGAAAGTATGTTTAAAGACTTCTAGCAAGTTTAAGCCTGAGAATATTTTGAGGCCATTACTGAATACCATTAACTGTACACGAACACAATGCTATATACTGTACTGTACCAAACGTAATAAAAGATTGCAGCAACTTCACACAATGTGAAATGGAGTAATTAAGTATTGCAATACATATATGATACACAGATACAGCAGTACAGTATATGAGTATACTGAAAAAAAAGCACACAAACTCACTGTAGGGTATTTATTCCGAGATAAAATCATCATCTTACCCAACATGAAAGAACAGTTCACAACTTTACAGACTTTGTTGAATTCCAGATCGCATTCCAAGGAATATATACTGAGATTAGTCAAACATTCTCACACATGTAGTGTACATATACAGTACTGTAGCTCATTACATGGAAAATCAGCTTTGCACTAAAGTCCCGCTTCGGTGAGTCGAGTATGTATTTGAAAATATTCCGATTCATGTAATCTCTGCGTCCATGTGTAAACCTACTGTACCATGCAGCATTCAATTACGCAGTACTAAACCGATTCCAGTTACACTGTTATCTCTGCATCCGTGTGTAAACCTTCCATGCACCATTCGATTACGCAGTACTAAACTGATTCTGGGTACTCTGTAGTCTGTAATGTGTGTACAATACAGTAGTTGCCATACTGTACTGTCAATCCCTACTGATTGTTCCCTCGGCGGGCTTCTTTCACTTTCCTTCTCTCTTCCTCACTGAAACATTATTTTTTAATGATGGTTTGGTGGGTGGGTTGTTATTTAGAAAGTATGGCATTAGCATATGTACAGAATCTAGGGCAGTAAAACAATGGCCAGGAAGTTCAGTAGACAATGAAAGTAAACTATATTTAATTTGATCTAAAAATAAACACTGCTAAGTAGTACATTTGTTAATTTTAAACCTCATGTGAACTTGAAATGCCAGATCAAGTAGGTCCAAACTAATTTTGAGTTTTCAGGTCTAAAGTGAAAGACATGTCATTTATATTTCCCACAGACAGTGGTGTCGCCAGGGAGGGAACGACAGGGAGTGCATGGGACACAATTTCCCCAAAACTGTTTGGTGCTATCCCTTGGTTCACCCCACCCCCCCCCCACCCCCACCCAATTGATATTTGCCATGTTCAAAAGAAAAAAAGAAAATACCTTAAGCAGGAAGGTACCTTACCTAGATTTTAACTTCCAACTGACTACACTATACAAGTTAAATCTACTGTACCTCGAAAATTCTGCTGAATATATTAAGTTCTGGAAATAATGAAATCTGCACATAGCTTCAGGGGGCTTTGGCCCCTTCATCATCACCAAGGGTCTTACGGCCAGGCCACTGGACACCGAGTGGACCTTGCATTGCAGTTAGCACTACCGGTATTCTGTGTCGTGCCCCCCTCCCCCCACCAAAAATGTAACTCTCATTTTGCTGTATCTCCACCCAACTCCAACTGTCTGGCAACATCCCTGCTCATACAGCAATCTCTCCTTATTAATTATATTTTTGTACTATATTTTTCTGTCAAGTAAACATTGCCAATTATATATTCCAGGGCTTCAGATTATTACTTCAAAGGGAACTTGTAAATATAGTTGCATGCGCCGGTTTTTGGCTGCACCCTATGGGAAGTCCCCGGGGGGACACAGGGTTGTGGTGCACTGTGGTGCCCCAGGAGAGATTGATTGAATTGTGCACACTTTGGTGTGTAGGTGTGACAAGTTACCAATGACCAGGGTTAAATTGTAAAGTTGTGTGAGGGGGCCTTGACCTTGAACAAGACAGTTAACCTAAAATAATAATAATAATAATAATAATATACATAATACTATAGCACCAGCAGATTAGGTATCTGATCAGATGTTAAAATGGATTACTCAGTTTTCAAAAAGATTAGAACAGTCTTTTGGGAACACACTTCAAACGGTCAAAAGTATTGGAGTATATTTCCATAAAATTCCATGGAATTCATAATTTTATGACAAATCTTGGTGTTGATAAAGTTTTTCGTAGTGAAAATCTGAAGTTTTGGTGATTACATGGAGGAGGAGGAGGAGGAGGAGGAGGAGGAGGAGGAGGGGGAGGAGGGGAGGGCAGATAAAGTTAGAATGGCAACACATATATTGTTGCAGTTTGTGAGTGACTACTAATTACCTTCTTAGCATTTAGGGAGATTTTAGGCTACTCTTGTCTTCTGCAAGGTGAGAATGTGTGTTCGGCAATTTTTGAGATTGGGGAGAGGGGAAAAGGTGAGGGGGTGAGACTGTTTACAACAAGAACTAGTGATCACATGTAAAGTACAGTATTTATATGCTTCTCATTTCACCAAAGGTAAATTAAGCGAAATGGGATGAGAGGCTATGAAATAGTTTGTTTTACGCAAAATTAGAGATTGCTTCCTTCTTACAAATAAAACCTGAGTCCTCATAATTTAAGCCCAGATTTTTCAGGAGTTGAGTAGGAAGTAAAAAGTCTGGATTTAAAACTCTCACGGTTGATCTTTAAGAACATTCTTCAATCACGGATGTTATGTCTGAATAGACGATAGTGCTGCTTATTTTAATGAGTCTGACACAAAACTAAAGCTACTAGACCATGAAATTTTTGTAAACTTTCACTTTGCACAAAATTATGAGAAATAAAATGACAAACGAGAAGAAAAAGAAGAAGCGAAAGATAAACGAAGTCCGGTCTCTTTACTTTCATTCATATAAATGTTATACTTGTAGCTTATAAATACTTTAGCATATAGATTAAAACTCCCCTAGTAGAGCTGGTATGTATGTGAATTAATTATAACTATTCATCGGACAGTGAAAGTTACTGTTACGACTATCAGACCTTGCTAAATAAGAAAATTAATCCAAGGAAGAAAACTGCATTTTGAATAACTAGCACTGATGTTGTACATGTACTTTACAGAGTTAAGCTCAATGGGCTTTAGAGTACTTTACCGTGTATCGTCACAAATTTAGTCACACAGGACAATCCCACCAGCTCAAGTCGTAAGATTTTAACCTGATCTGCTTAATTCATGGTATATGAATTAGAAATGCATGGTAGATAAATCAGAAACAGGCCTACGGTAGTACCGGATTTGATTTTTCATCTGGGGACCCAGAGCCAGCAAATTTATACATTAATTTCTACTTCTGTAGGCAACATAATAGTGTGTAAGAAAATATAGCTGGTAGGTAATCAAGATATACTGTAGAAATAAACTATACATATTGTACACACACACTACCACTCTGATTTAATCTGGCCTACTTTCAAACTTGTTGAAAGATGAAGATGAGAAACAAACTCATCTATCCTCTGGCATTGCAGGTCGTGGATACATTATCTAGCTTGATATGATTGGGATCACCTTAAAGAATTTGTCATTTTGTTACTTAAATTTACTTAAAACTCACTTCTTTTTTTTGAGGAATTTCACTGTAAATCTATATTATTTTTAAAATTTTCCTTCGTATATATTTTTTTATATTAATATTTAAGCTGTGTCAATTTTATCCTTCATATTCATATTTTAAGGGTTTTGTCATTTTGTTGTCATTGTAAAGCGCTCTTTAACATGCTTAAGCATGAAAAGAGCGCTATATAAATTTGGTAAATAATGATAATCATAATAATAATAAAGACTTAGAAGCATACATTGTCTAGTTCAGTATGAAACATATATGAATCAACGAACAGTGTTAATTTCAATGACAAGAAATGCTACAAACTGCCAGACACATGCACACATGGAAGCAGCACTTCACATATATGCTCAACATGTTGCACTAATTGTGCTAATATCCCAAACCTTACCAGCATTGGGCAATGGGTATTGACCAGGAATGACCTAACATGTCTCCACACAACCTCAGCACTCTCCTCTACCGAGCCTAGAGTGAACTAGTAACCTTTTAAACACTGTGCGACTTTCTATGTCCAGACACCGTCAGTCAATGACCTCCCAAAATGTTTAGAGCGTATTATTCGCAGAGGATTGTAATTTTCTGTTTGAATTCTTACGGGAGTTTCGATAACGAGAGTTTCTTTCGGTGTTCACGGGGGATCAATTCAGATCTTTAGATCATCATTGATACACAGCCTGATCAGTACAGTATTCAGTTCAAGTTGAGGTTTCTTTGGTGGGTTTTGGTCTCTGCTCGTTTCACTGTTTTAAAGGACTATATCGAGGAATGTATAGTTTGGTTTTGCACTTGAAACTGATTTTTTCATTTATACTGTGCTATAAAGAATCTCTTACCAATGTAAATATTAAAGTTAACTATAACATAGTCAAGGTGCATCTCAAAACAAATTGATGACGAAATACATCAGAAATATTGAACGAGAGATATTGCATGCTACTGTATGTTTGCATGAGATCAAATGAAAAGTGTTTTTGCAACAAAAATTGTTAAACTCGATGGAATGATTAATAAGTGACACATTTCTGTAACACATGTGCAATATACAGGTGTACTGTTCTATACTGTATTGAGAATAACACATGCAATATACTGTTGTATTTATAATCGACCACACTTTTGTTATATTTAACAAAACAAGCACGTCCATATCCCACTGATCAATGAGAATTAGGAGATTTTCGAGTTAATTTCACAACGTTATGAAGTAATTATTAACAATATGCACTTCTTTCATTTTATAATTCTGCACGTACAATATTTGTACTTGTGGAAACGTAGCTTTCTTGTCACACAAATACTTGAGTATCTGGTATATTACGTCTTTGTTTTTATGTCATTAACTGTTGATTACTACTGTATAAGTACCTTTCTGAATGAAGAGATACACTTCTTAGAGTCTTTGTGGAGAATATACTGAAAAAGCTCAAACAACTTAGTTAATTCTGCTGAGAATTGAAATCTCCTCATAAAAGGCAACCTGAGCCCACTTTCAGATAGCAACAGATTCAACACATTAACTTGCAGAGCAAATGCAGTATGCAGTGTCTACATTCCTACAGCTGCTTGTAAGGATTAATCCTTCAATCATTCAGCGGGTCATTAAGTGACATTCTAATGGTTGCCCTCCTCAAAGGAGAGGCGGTCAATTACCTGACATCCTCCTGGTGGTGTCTGCTGACTCAGTAGTATCCTGTCCCATGAGAGGATGTGTTGAGAACACACTCATATGTGTGCCCCCTTGTCATCACAGAGGACAAACTGCACTCAGCTATATATTCATGTAATTAGCTTGTAGTATATTATATACAACAAATAACCCATGGACCCATTCCTACCTGCAGTATTTGACTAAATAATCCAGAATATTGCAAGCTTAAAGGGTGTGAAAACTTGCGTACAATTTCTAATGGCAGTAATCTGACCTAGTTTCAAATGAGGTGTAACAGAAGTGTAAGACACCACCATCGATCCCAGAAAATACGCACACAGCTTGCTACCGTCGGTAATTAGACACTAGTGTACAGTCAGTACATACAGCTGCGGTCAATACACACAGCACAGTGTACATAGCAGCGATGGACATCTCAGGTCCAGCTAAAGATAACAAGGCATCACGTGTCATTACTGCCTGCATTTGTAGCGACACGAACAAATCGTCACTTGCAAGCAACAGAAAGTTAACTTTTTCAGATGGCCGCATGCGGATTGGGGCGAGTCTTCAATGCCTTTAACAAATGACATACATGTAGTAACTCAAATAAAGTGACCATTCCTGTCAATTATACAGTACTGGTTCATATCACTAAGCATGTAATGGAGGTGAAAGGATTTATGCCTTGGATCAAAACACAAGAAAAAATCCACTTCATGACCAATTTCGTCCTTTAGGGACTCATCAGGCCAAGGTAGGACCTTCCTGTCACAGACCTAACTCCATACCACTAAGCCACAGTGATTCTACTGGTGTGAATGCTAATGACAGCATATTACACATGTGTTAGTGTTACCATTGTATAGTGTGCAGCTCTCCTGGTGCTCTTGAATCTAACAATGAACACATAATTACCACTTTTAGATGCAAGTCAAGCCGTAATTATGAAATTAATGTGTAGCAACACAAATTCGTGTGTACATTCACAAAAATTAATTTTAAAAAGGATTCATTTACAATTTGTGTGCTGTCAGTAATTAAAACAAGAAGAAGTCTGGAAAGTAAGACAATGCAATTAAGATTTGATTAATTGGGCTTTTTACTTTTTCTGGTTTTTCGTTTTTTCCAAAGCTATAAGTCTACAGAAATGAAAATTCTGTTCAATGGCACAACTTAATTAGGGAAGTTACTTACATATTAAGAGAGACCCAACGTTATGATGTAGTTCTATACTGTACACCAGGCCTCGACAAATACGGTCGCCAACTCGCCAATGGCGACTAGAATTTGCGACTGGCGAGCAAAAAATGCATTACGCTCGACATTTTGGCGAGTGGCTCATTCGCTCACTGCCTTTATACGATAGGCTTACTATTAACTTGTGAGCCAATCAACAAAAGCCTATTGCCTAATGTTACATATCACAGTAGAATTATCGAGTGCACTGTTACAAGTAGGTCCTAAGGAACAGCTCTGTTCACCAGCTCGAAACTAATTTGATACTAATCGACTAAATGATGCACGATAGATGTAACCAAACTGGGAAACTACAAACTTAAATAAATGCGTAACGACAAGTCAATCAGGGGTAACGCATGAATATCATGTTTTAAAAACTTTTGACGAAGTACAATTTAAATAGATCGTTTTTGCTGTAAACAACTAACAGTAACACTAAAGCGCGATATCCTAAGTTAGGCCATACTAATTTGGCTTATATCACACAAACACTTTGCGAGAAAAAATGGCGAGTAAATTTAACGTTTTGGCGAGTAGAATTTTAGACTCGGTCGCCAGTTGGCGACTAGTTTTAAGAAAATTTGTCGAGGCCTGCTGTACACTAATTATTGCAGGCTTTCTTAAAATCTTAAATCTTCTACGCCTATTATCCAGTGGCGGAGCGTCCACACAGTCAGGGGGGGGGCGGATGCCCCCCCTGACGAACTCAAATGTACTGCTGGCCCCCTTTTCAGCTTTTTACCACTTTTTACTTATTCGCGATTATTGACTTTTTAATTGCGCTCTCATCTGCCTATTGACATTTGTCACATTATCTGCAAATTAGCAAGGCCTGGAAAGGGTCATTTCCGGCAATTATAGGGAGTATCTTTACTCAAAAAATGTCTGTACACTCCGCGCCAACCTGTGGTGGCGCTCCACTTAGATAGTGTCGAAAGCGCCCCTACAGACCATTCTCGCCCCCCCCTGACCAATACCCCTACTGTAGCTCCGCCACTGCTATTATCCTAGTTTTAAGTGTCTACTTTTTCATACCATTCCACTGTAAACACTAGATCTAATAGCTGTACAGGCTTTCAAAACATATTTTATAACCACTAAAGGAAAGCAATCTGTAATAATATTTTTAATTGAACGCCTGTAAAAACATAATTCTATCTAAATAAACAGCTTTGGAGTTTGTCAAACATGTCACCAGAGACAGAGAGGAAGCTAAAGGATAAACAACTTGAAGAATATTCTTTTCTCAATTGAGTACTTCCAAGAATCAATAGTTTCCTTCAATTCTTCAGCCATATTTCCTCAACTGACTTTGAGAGTCTGTACATCCCAACACAGATATTACAGGCTGTATATGTTCACCTAACATTGTACCACTTTTGCGGCCTTATAAATCAACAACTTCAAGTCTTGTTTTTTTTTTAATTGGCAAAAACAGGACACAAACTTTCCCATGTAATCAATTATAAAAATCAAGATTAGTTACAAAACAAGTGACTTGCGAAAAAAAACATTTGGAAAAGTTAAAGTTTGAGAGATCGAAGAAACTAACTTGATATGAGCTATGGTTATTACTGTACTCAGCTTTTTGACTAACCCACCACCCACCCCCACTCTCCACCCCCCATCCCTACTCTCCAACCCTCACCCCAGCAAAGAACTGGCTAATTATCATCACCGATGGGCTGTGTAGCTCATGGAGAGGCAGGCCATGCTAGCTGCACAAAGTAACTTGTAGTCCCGATGAGATAGCTTCACCACCACCCCACTCTCCAACCCTCACCCCCAACAAAGAACTGGCTAATTATCATCACCAATGGGCTGTGCAGCTCATTGAGAGGCAGGTCATGCTAGCTGCACTTTGTAAGGTAACTTGCAGTCCTGAGGAGATACTGTAGCTTCACCCCCCCACCCCCACCCCCACCCCTCTCTCCAACCCTCGCCCCCAGTCTCAAATACTGTTTAGCCCAAAAGGCTGTTTCAATATTGGTAAAGTTACAGTACATAATATCCCAGTCAAATTTATTGTTTAAAGCTTTTAATATACAAACAAATCGTACAAGACGACATCTCAATGTGATACTGTAGATGATTCTCTAAAATAAAATAGATCTGTTGAGGCCCACATGAATTATTCATCAAAGCCCACTTTTGATTAAAGGATTGACATGCATGTAATAATTACCTGGGCCAGCTTTAGATACCTAATATCTTCATATCGAGAATAATTCACAGTCTATACTTGTTGTTTACTAAACTGACAACTTTACTCCAATATTTTCTATATTGATTAATTGTGGGAACAATGGATGCTATGCACTCACACAAAAGTGACAATGTTGGTGTTCTATTAATGTAACTCACAGGTGCAATGGTTAGAATTTAAAACCTGTGACATTTGCAAGTACGGAGATGCAATGTGTACTTTTGGGTCAATCCATGCCAAATCAATCGACCCTCTCAGAATCAACTGAAATTGATACGGTGTCTTGCCATATGTCTCAAAGGATGAAATTGGGCAAAAAATATGTTGAAAACTTTTTGGTTGCTAGGATACTGCCCTGTCTAACAACCAAATCCAGATTGCATTTTAAGAGCCCTAAATTTGTGTCAAGTTTGGAGGCATCTTTTGCATAAATGTAAAGTATTTTATGTCTGATATTGAAGATATTGTGGAAGACCTGTGACCAGTCTTCGGATTTAGCTAATTTTGAGGAAAATTTACGGTCTCAATTTTTCGTAACAAGTAATTAAATTGGCAGAAAATGAGATAGGGGCCTTTTCTGGCCCTTCTTTGAGTGTGCTCTATATTCACAAGCAAAGGCATGTTTGAGTTTTAATTTGCATAGGATCCTTGACCAGTGGTACAGTAGTTGTATGGGAAAAGTGCCAACAAGAGTCAAGCGGGTTGTACGTTTTTAATAATTCACAGTCAATACTTCTCTTATGGTTGTTCACTAAACTGACAACTTTACTCCAATATTTTCTATATTGATTAATTGTGGGAACAATGGATGCCATGCACTCACACAAAGTGACAATGTTGGTGTTCTATTAATGTAACTCACAGGTGCAATGGTTAGAATTTGAAATCCTGTGACATTTGCAGTGTACTTTTACAAGGTGTAGCCAATGTACTACAGTATATATGGCTGAAAACAATCGCATACTGCTCTACAGTCCTTCCAACCATAGTGTTACATACAGAGAGAGACCATAAAATCAAAAGTTATTGGAAAACAGGCAAAAGAAAATTAATAGTCTGTGCAGTACTCTCATACAAGATTTGACACATTATAGCGAGGGTCAGGGTTATTAACTGTTTTTACTACAAAAAATGCAACAATGGGGTGGCAAGTTGCTTGTACAAAACATGTACTCCTTTGGCAAATAATGCAAACCATTCCTTTTCACCTTCGCTAACCACAGTCATTGATTAATCCAGACAGGCTGTGGGTAATGTTTCCCAAACCCTGATTCAACTGGGAGAGAAACAAATGCTCTAAACATCAAACGAATAATTTGATTTCTAAAATTGAAAAAAAAAAAATTGAAGATTACTGTTTCACAACCGAAAGGTCAAAATTTGATACAGCTTTCTTTAGGAATTTAATTTAAATCTAATTCCAGGAGTTTTTGTGATGATGGGATCCCCATAACAGAACAGCTCCCTAGGGTGGCGGCTGTGAGAAAACTGTCTATAAATCTTTGGTACAGTAATGGAAAGGATAAACCGTATCCAACTCTGCTTACAGATTGATAAACTACTGTTGACTAGGAAACACACCAACCTCCCTGAAAGTAAGCTGGCGAGATGGATATTTTATTGGAGTAGACTTAGAAGAATCTGCCAACCTTTTGCCTCATTTTGACAGATTTTTACCCTAGTAAAAATTGTTTCAATCAAATTTTCAAAACATACAGTATGTCTAGTTTTTTATAACCTGCTAAATCGAGTTCTCACTTTTAATACAAACATACATCACCCAATGTGGTCATTTTAATCAGCTGATCCTTGTTAAAACTTAAAACCTAATAAAATCCATGTTTATCTTACGAACAAACAAACAGTCTTAGACAGAGAGCTAACCCCTAGAGTTGTCCCAAACTTACCTTTACGTTGCAAAATGGAATCGCAGTAGCAAATATATTCTCTCGAGAAGTGAAATTAATAATCGCTAGTTCCTTCCAATCTGAAACTAGCTCAACTCCTCCACCTTGACAAGAGCTATCCGACCACTGTCCTGACAAATGAAAAACTCTAGGAATTCCTTATTCAACAACCAGATCCAGTTTCCAGTAACAGTAGCTATGAAATATACACTAATTAAAGTAAAGTAGAGATATATAGCTAAGTTTAAGTAACTGTATGATACTGTCCATATGCTGCAAACTACACTGATGATCAATGAGGAATCGTAACAGTCCAGAGCCCATAAATGACTCCCAGCTCTCCCTTAAAGGAGGAAATTCAATCTGCGGCTTTTCCCTCTGGTGTCGTTCCACGGATCATATAACACTAACTGGAAACTGAATGATTGATTGGTGCTATATTAGACAGATCAATACGGAGTTAGTTTTAACGACAGGCGCAGTGGAAGTCCTAGCTAGGTAGCTCAGTGGCAGGAGCTCTCAGAGTCTGATGGGAAATTTTCACATCAAATGACCATTCTATTTATAAATATATGCCTCTTCCCCATTTCCAAATGAAAATTTATTAGGAATTCAATGGGAAAATATGCATATAATATTAACAAGTTATATGGTAATCACAAGGATTGGATGGCCCTTATTTTCTTTCCTTTTTTCTCCTCTTTAATTAACATTTAACTTGAAAAAATTATTTCCATGAAGAAAATAAACATTTCATGATCTTTGTGTTAAATAAAGATGACCTCACATTGCACTTATGGTAGATGTATACAGGAAATAATTACAGATAGCCTGTGTGGTGATCACACCACCCCCCACTCCCACAACCACCACTCCCGACCCCCACCACCCTGCCCCAATTCCCTCACTCCCGACCCATACTTCCCTGCCCCAACTCCCCCACTCCCTGCCCAAACTCCTCCACTCCCAACCCCCACTCCCAACCCCCACTCCCCTATCCCAACTCCCCCACTCCCCTACCCCAACTCCCCCACTCCCGAACCCCACTCAAGCCCCCCACGCCACCCCCACCTTCCCAAGTATTCCCAGTCACTAATGATCACAATTTGACCTGAGAAACAGTTCATCAGCTCAGATTCAGAGTTACATGAGAGATTGCGTGTATATAGGTTTGTGTATGTTGCATACACTTCCAGCACATTAGGAGGCACAATGGGTTTACTTTCATTAAAGCTGATAGATTACCAGGCTTGCCTGCATGCCTGAATATCAGAATAGAAACAACAGAAACAGCAGGATGCTTTGGATGGCATTTCTTCCTGTAGTCTGACCCAACTAATCCTTCACAAACACACTTTGCCTTGCCTTACATGTAGACAGGCAGTAGGGCTAGCCTAACAGCCTAACAGAACAGCAAAACCAACTACACTTAACAGGCATGCTAGCTTATATGCCATTATTATCACCCTAAATTAGACAATGTCATCGTATCACCCCCCCCCCCCCCCATTTCAACATTCACCACCACTTTCTTAAATGTTCTGGCCCATTAATTATTCACACACACAACAGTAAAATAAATGAAGGCAGATAATTCTTTATGTTGTGTATAAAAGTGAGTGAGGGTGGGTGGAGGGTGGGGAGTTGATGTGTGAAAAGGGGTTACTAGTGAATTCCTTTCTACATAAATCAATACTTTTGGTCAGGAATTAAAATATGAAAATCAAAATACTATTTTAGCTACTAATATCAGTTAACAGCTTCAGTCACAAAAATGAATTACCAGCTCCTAACGATATGTAATGCTATGAAATTACATTAATATATCAAATTAGTTTCGACTATTTGTGTGTAGAAGAAGTGACAAAAATAAACAATAGCTCAATATTACTCCATAGAGTCCATATAACGAGCATAATATTAGCTATATCATGTCAATCAATGTTACTAAACTGAAAGAAATTGAAACAACAAGGCATGAAGGATCAAATATCAAACGTGTCAAAATATGCAATTAATCATCAATTAATCATCCCACATACCTCATTACAATCTATTCCTTTCCCAGCTTCTGATCTGATCTCCATAAACTTTAAGGCATTACATTAATCAATTCTAGCAGAAAACTTGGCCAGAAACAACCATGAATCTAACATGGATAGCCACATTATTGGAGAGTTCTAATCTACAAGTTGCTGACATATAGTACTGTACAGCAAACCTATCCTTTTGCATATATATGAACGTAATCATGATCTAGGATGTAGAAACATTAATGTTATTTTCCCTTTACATATTGTGTTAAATTTGCTCAGAGTACTCACAGCTCAATCTCTATGTCCCTCTCTTTCCTGTTACAAAGGTTAACAGAATTAGCACCTACAGTAAAGTAGTACCTCCATTGGAGGTAACAGAATTGTACATACCTTGTTACAGTCAGAGGGTACAGTAGATTTGACCCTCAGGCCAGCCAAAGCAAATAGGACTTACTTTCACTTCACCCCACAAAAGATTGCTTGTTGAATTAAAACAGGGATTTAATGGGGAAATCCACAGGCAAGACTGTGAGTAAACAGACTTGCTTTAGACAACAGCAACAATAAACAGTGTTGATCCTGGGTTAGAAGTTTCCATGGTTCACATGCTGTGCCAGTAAATGTCTAGAATAACGAGGGAGCTATAATACATAGTGAGTGGAAGTGTCTGGAAGACTTCAACATAGGGAAAGATAATAATTGCAATTGTAAAACTAGCTGGTTCATAGAGACAAATATGAGTGTTAGGATAACCTTGTATGATAGCAACAGAGAGAGGGTTTGAAAAAAACAGTGCATTGAATAGAAGTTACCAAAGGAAGGAAATGTTGGGGGAGGGGAAGGAGATGTTGTGGGGGGGAGAAATTCATGAGAATTTATTATCATGGAATAACATCCTAAACATCATCAAAACCAACTCAAACAGCTGATCCAAAACGGAACAGCATCTAATATGTGACAGCAATAAGACGGAACAGCATCTAACATGTGACAGCAATAAGACGGAACGGCATCTAACATGTGACAGCAATAAGACGGAACAGCATCTAACATGTGACAGCAATAAGACGGAGCAGCATCTAACATGTGACAGCAATAAAAACAGAACGGCATATAACATGTGACAGCATTAAACGGAAGTGTCTAATATGTGACAGCAATAAGACGGAACAGGGACTAAAATGTGACAGCAATAAGACGAAACAGCATCTAACATGTGACAGCAATAAAACGGAACAGCATCTAACATGTGACAGCACTGAAACGGAACAGCGTCTAACATGTGACAGCAATAGGGAAGGTCATATGTATTGCTCCAAAATATGCTACAAATACTGGTCAGTTATGATCAAATTTCAACAAGCACTTTATTGCCACTCTAAACATTGTAAATAAACTCTGAGACATAATTTAAGAGTCCATTTTTAACACTGGTGAATGAATGCGAGGTATTGAAAGAATCGGAATCTATAGTTAAGTACTTTGGAAAACGTCCCACGAGTTTTATGAAGCTCAGGTTTGGAGACAATACTGATAACCTGGTTAAACATTACAACTTTAATGCTGGTTCCTTCCTATTTAAGGTTTTTTTATACTGCTAAAGTTATAAAAAAAAATGTTTCCAAACTGCTTATATATCTATAGCACACAGCCTGTGTAGGTAAATTATGTAAAAGTTAGAGCCCGGCCAGACCTTTCCATCCTAGCAGAATCTTCTTCAGTGGCGAACTTCGGCCTCTGAAGAAGATCCTGCTAAGATGGAAACATCTGGCCCTCTAACTTTTTACGTATTGACATAGTTTGTATTTTAATGTCAGAATCAATACTTGTGGAATTAGAATCTTTTCTGTACTGTCCTAAAACAAAATGGTAGCCACTGCTGTTCTGACATAAATAAATACCTACTTCCCACTAACTACCAATCTCATCCCAGATTTTACTTCAAGGGTGTAAATTAATTCTAAGCTATATAAGTATATAATATGAAGCTTGTAAGAGTGACGGACTTACCATTTGAAACCATTGAAAGCAATACTCCAAGTAACGTTTACCACCAGGATTGCTAATATAACACGAGGAATAAAGCCCTACATCGTCTGTTCTACGACCAGGTAATATACTCTCATCTATAGCACTCCTTCTACACCCGTCCTCCGTGACTAATAATATCTCTGTTTGTTTGTCTCAATACATGAATGCCCTTTTCTGTTTTTTCATGACAACCCCTGGTAGCTATGACCCAGATTAACAAAACCCCCTCCGGTGTATGAAATGTCAGAAGGGGATTGGGTATGAATATAATGCCAGGCTGGGTATGGACACAAGGATATTGTTGCCTTAAGGTTTTTTCAATATTAAGTTTTAGTATTTCTCAACAAGTAAACAGAGAGGGAACACAATGAAAGCCAACGGAAATGAGGGTAGGCCTGGTACCTATTTTTAATTTTGAAAATGTCAATTAAATTGCTGTTTGCAGACGATGCCAAGCTCAAAGTCAGATCCAGGTATGATGAGTTTCAAATCCAACGTTATTAAGGCATTTCACTTTCTGGTCATCCAGAAAAGTGAAATAAAAGTATCAGTTAGTTCCCTGTTATTGTTTGCAAAGTTTAGAGGAGAGAGGAGG